>SMMW01000090.1:2172500-2352245 GCA_004794655.1 Marisa cornuarietis
GTCGAGGTCACTTCCTTCGCACTCTCGCTTTAGTCTTTGTTTTACTCTGTTCCTACACTGGAAGAGGGAAATTGTCGATATAGTGGAGATGATGTTCGCCTGACTTCTTTCTCTGCACCGAAGAGACACCCACTAGCACGTGCATCACGCTTTGCACTGGCGTTCACGTGTCAGTTTAAAATTCACGGGAGAAAACCCAGCCGGCGAGGAACCGGATTCATGTGCCCGTGTGCACGAGGCATTTTCATTGTGATGTAGTGCCTCCGTCCCCTATACCACCGCAAGATAATGCTGGTTGTTCGGCCACAAAACAACAATCTTGTTGATTGTGCACAAAAGTAAACTATAGCTTGATAGCTTCACTTGTTTCTGTTTCGGTGAGTGGAGTATTTTGTGTCTGTTTTGCTAGGTTAGGATGCATGAGATTTTTTGTCAGGGGTATATAAGAGTTTCATTATCTTTTCGATTGTAAACGTTGAGGTCTCTCGTCAGGAGAAGGCATGTGCATTATTAGCAACAACAAGATCAATATACTACTACGACTAATAATAATAATAATCAGAACCTGTAAAAACACATGGTAGGTAGACAGACAGTAGAATGAAATTTTAGCTTAGTTTTGTGTCGCCGTGAGCTGCTGGCACGGCGTAAAACACTAACAAACAATTGTGTGTATGTGTTTGTGTTTTGGCACATGAAGCATTCTCTTTGGTGTTTCTGGCTCTTACTTCAGACAAATCAACACAGAGTGAGGTCACAGTACATGTTACTAGTCAGTGTTAAGCTAGAATTTTCTGTTTGCTATATTTACATTTGTGTCAATGGAAGAGTAAATTTGTTTACAAAAACTACACAAATAGCAACAGGACTGTCTCAAAGACGGCCATAAAGTTATCGTTACAGCTTGCAAAAGGCACCCACAAAAGCCATTTGTTTCTGCTACCAGCATGTACTGCCTGGTTATCGTGACAATGGCTATCTACAATCTGACAGGTATGATAAATAGACCTGCAGACCCAGGAGAAGGCTGCCTTCTTCTCCTTTCTGTCTCCTAACATCTGCGAGACTCCCATGTAAAACCGTCGATACCCTGCAGCCTGCAGCTTCGTGAGACTTTCTGACAGATCCCCTGTTTGACGAAGTTTAGACCTCCAAACACGATGGAACCGGGGCATCGAGCTGTCCATAAGTGGCTTGGGAATACTGTCAGGATGTTTTCGCAGATAATCTGCTGACAGAATGTGTTTGCCGTCCCGCTGCCCCAAGAGTCCATTATTAACTTTATTGCTATCAGAAATCTACCCCGGGGTCAACCATTGGCTGGATGGACAACACAGAGGCGGCAGCCTTAATGTCCTATAAACTTCTAATATTCTATAAACTTATGTGGATCAATTTCTTTCAGTTATAATGTTATAAGTGAACTAACACATGGGGAATAAGTTAGCTTACGTGTAATTAACATCAAAGTGGAGGGTTGGGTAAATTTAACTTATGCTAATATATTACTTGCAGGTGGTTAATCATGGTATGTGCTGCTTTTAATGGTTGTGTACATGGTGTGTATGTGTGCACCTTTGCACATGTATACCTGTGTGGATTTACGATACGCAATTACATAAAGACCATATATTCTAAATAAATAAATTAGTTTATGAATAGAATAACTGAAACTACCTTTTCTGTAAATGCATTCAAGCATTTTCATGTGCTTTGTTAATAGAACAAGAGGCGATGTAATTATTTGTTCACATATAAGAAAATGTCAAAGAAAGAAATAAGCCCAATTTTTACTGACGCAGAGCATTTGTACCAATAATAACCTTAGCTTGCAACATTGTTGCACGTATTGTCGCAGATCGTGATCATTGTCTTCCTCATCTGCTGGTCTAGTCAGCTGCCAGTCGAGTTCGCCCTCGCTAGTCTATTATTCTTATCTACTTTTTCTGTGCCTTCGCTAGTCTTATTATTCTTACCTACTTTGTCTTCACCTTCGCTAATCTTATTATTCTTATCTGCTTTGTCTTTGGTGTAGAATATTGCATCGTTTCCACGGTGTACATGCATGTATTTTAAAACTTGTTTGAATTCCATTTTCTCGCTGTATGCTGTAACTTTCCCCATCCGGGAAGTTCCATTCCTAAAACGCTAGAAACTATCAGCATCGACAAAAGATCCACTGAACTAAAACGGATAAAAGCACAGCTGTGTAGTCGGGGGCGGGAGGCGGTCGGGTGGCGCAACGGCTAGCATCTGTCACCAGTAAGTGAGGGTTGGCTCTCCTGGGATCAACTCTCGTCTCATGCATGCTGTTCTTTCTCTGCATCTATCTGCAGGGCTGGCAACCTTGTCGTCACATGGTCTTGGTTGCTGGCTAAAACATCAATACCGCCCCTCTCCTCTCGTCGGGTGCGGCCATATAATAGCGAATCCCTAACCGACAACCAGCCAGCTACTACCCAACGGGTACCGTGAGCAGGTAGTTTTATTCCGTGTGAGCTATTCAGGGAGTGTCCAGGGGCAGGTTACGGTGACTCGATCGCACAATAACGTCTTCCTCCCAGCACTTGAACTCGTTTCTAAGACCAGCCATCCCGACAGGCCTTGCGGCTGATATCACTCTGCAGCGGCGCCACTGGGGTTCGTGGAGAGAGCGCGTGTCTCTCGGAGGGAGCGCATCGTCGTATCAACTGCCGTACAGTTTGCTCACTCGCTGTAGCCCACGTCGGCAGCGACACACGCCAAAATGCTGCAGCTGCCGTGCCTGGCCGCCGTGATCGTGAGCTTGATAGCCCCGTGTGCCTCAGGTGACACAGGTAAGCGTGCGGAAATAGTCTTTCCATATACTAAGCGAGGGAGTGAAAGTGGTGGTTCATCATGTTGCGGTACAAAGAGTAGGTGAATTTGATAAGTGTTGTTTTCATCGCGTTGGCATGTCGAGCCTTATTCTCATTTGTTACTCGATATACATACTGCTTGCTAAGTAGGTTGTACAGAAAATTATACGCAACAACTGCCCCCCGAATGTTTCGTCGCCTGGTCAAATGAAACAGAACAAGTGTTTGAATAGAACAAAAATTATCTCTCTTCTCTCTCGTTCTTTCTCTCTCTCTCTCTCTCTCACACACACACACACACACACACACACACACACACACACACACACACACCATAAACTCATTCAACGGCAAAAGAGTGTGTTAGAGTCCCACACACATCACCTTTTCAGTCCGTGCCCTTACAGGTCACAGACACACACTTTTGTTCACTCCGCACTCAGACTTAACAAATGTGCACGTTACACACTAAGGAAAGGTTGCCGCCTGTTCTTTGTCTAGTGACGACACTTTCGATGACCAAGGTAAGAAGCACTGATGTATCTCAGGAGTGGGTATCTGCTCTGCTGTAATGTTTGCTAAGTGTACCTGCGGTATGTATTCTGACACACATTTTCGAGGCTTTCGCAAGATAAGGTTGTATAAAAGGGAAATGCTAAATAAAGAGGCGTTATGTTTGCTTTCTCATCCTTCTACTGATGGCCGAGTTTACAGGTCACACGTGACTGTAATTTTGAAGAGTGATTTTTTCAACGCATTATACGAAAATGTCTTCTCTTCGTTAGTAACCGCACTATCTAATGGCAGGAGAGATTTGAAAGGGAAAAGGCCAGTAACAGAAGCGTTATGTGCGTGTGTGTTCGCGCGTTCCTCTGTCATCGTATTTCTGTGTTATAGTCTGTCTGTCTGTCTGTCTGTCTGTCTGTCTGTCTGTCTACTTCATTCTTTCGTTTTTGTTTTTATGTCTTTCTGTTCCGGATTCCCCGGTGGCGCAACGGTTATCACCTGTCACCAATAATGTGAAGGTGGGCTGTCCTGGGGCCAGCTCTCGTCTCGGGCAAGCTGTTCTTTCTCTGCATGTGGCATTTGTTTACAGGGCTGGCTTGCCATGATTTAATCAGATTCCTCCCCCCCTCCACCGTAAACGTGTGTGCGGAACTCAAAAAGAATTTCCCAGCCCTATCACCTTCAGGTGAGCAGCGGGCAGGTCTAAATCCAACTTGCACGGAAAAGCAAACGCTCTCGCACACTGCGAGTTGGAGAGGACATGCATGGGCCCACAGAGGGTAGAGTCCAGTGAATGGAAAGCTGAACGACAGCGACAATGTTTTCTCAAGTTGAACTGAAGCTTCTCTCTTTTGGCATCGTCCAGCAGAACGACCACGTTGCGCCTCGAGAAGGACAATGTGAATAAATTTCTCTTTCGACAGGGTGGAAGTGACCTACTAAAACAAACCTCAGGTTATGTCTGGCGCTAATCCGTAAGAACTCTGTTGAGTAACCTTTTGCAGTTTATCGACAGCGGAAGTGTTTTGTGAAAAGTTTTTTTTTTTAAGCAGACAGCTAGGTCACCTATTAAACCTTACCCGCGGTCTGTTTCAAAGTTGGCAGCGTAGGAGTTTGTATTATTGTGCAGTGTTGACACAAGCGGTGGGGGGAGCTGGAAGGGTGGAGCGGGAATAATTGAAAAAAAGAGAGAGCCCCAGATATTGCAGTCTTTAGTCATACAGAAAATATAGCTTTCCTGCTTGACTGCACTTACAGATATCATAAAACTTTATGGTGTGTTGCGACAGCTGTGTAAATTAGAGCATTGTAGGGGAAGCTGATAGCCATGTGGTCAGGGCACTGACAGAACCTTAAGGCCTGTGGTTCGGTACCCGTGTGGCGCAGTGAACGTTCCGTAGTCGACCCGGCTGTCGGGTATTGGTATGGGCATTTGATTACATAAAGGAAGTGGGGGGGGGATTAAGGCGGAAAGAGGAGACAGGCACAGCCCTCGCAGAAAGTTAATAGTCCTGAGAACTCCTCTAACACCTCACCCCAACGACCCACAAAGACGGTAGGGGACGAACTTCACCTTTTTACAAACTTCTTCTAAAAGCGTCCAGATTTCTTTTAATCGTGCAGTTCGCGCATTTTTCCGCCGCTGATCGGTTTTCTTCTGAAGCTCTCTCTGCTTGTATTTTGTGTAGCAAGCTACCTGTCCTCGTGACAAGGGCAGGCGCACTTTCAGGATTTCCCAATATGTTGGTCGGGTATCTGAAAACAGGAGGTTGACTGTGTGTTGACGCGCTTTAATCTCATTGCGCTGCAGGATATACCTCCCACCCCCTCCCCAGCAGCACGAACAGTGTGACCGTGACGCACCTGTCGGAATGATCTTAGGGGTCCGTTGTGTGAGAGGGTGTGGGTGAGAGAGGTGTCGGTTTTGGAGGGGAGGGGTAGGAAAAGAGAGATGGAGGGAGCAGGGAGGGAAGAAAGTATTTTTTTTTAAATAGAAAGTTGTCCAGCTTTGGCATCTTTATCGTTAGGTTGTGTCAAGCATGGTTATCACTCATTCGAGCACACCCTTGACCTAGGGTACAATCCCGCCGGCAGTAAAGGATCATGGCTCTGTAATAACCATAAAATAAATCAAGATAAGGGGCGAGTCTTTGTATCTGTGATGTGCATTTTGTTCAGTCCTCTGTTGGTAATGTATTGTTGTCTGTTGTTTCATGAGGGATGTTCTGAAAGAGCAAACAAATAAACAAACAAATTTGTAATGCGAAGAGATGAGTAACAGTAAATGATAAGTCGTGTGGATGATGATGGTGCCTTCCACTGGATTTTTAAAAAAATAAAGAATGAAAAGGCTTTTTTTTGTTCTTTCTAACCTGTGGTTAACTTCACTGCTGCTGTGAAATATGAACTAGGGCTCTTCGCTTCATTCTTAGAATTTCGGGGCTGTTTTTGTTCCCGTTCGCCTATTTTTGTCACACTTGGAGGTCAGCTCTCATGATGAAAGTGGCAGTCATCTGAAAAGCGTCTACAGGTCCGTATCGCGTGGTGTCGATGCCCTCAGTTTCTGGAGTAGCCTACACTCCTGTAGGATGTGCTATGTGATGTGGTTTGCATCTCCACAGGAGTACACTGAGGATGACACCAGCTGTAGCTTCTGGTACGGGTGGTGCTTTAGTCTGTTGTGCCCTGTCATTCCCCTTCCCCCTACACCATCAACGTTTTAGATCGTGCTGGATTGATGGTGGCGAGACAGTGAGCAGGAATAGTAATTTAAAAGTTTGTGGAAAACTTGTGCTAAGTGGATTGTCCCCCCCAACCGGAGCGGTGGCCAAAGCAGGACATTCTAATGTGAGAGTGAGATAGGAAAGTACCTTCATCTAGTGGCGATTTTGCACCTACAAAATGCTGATGATTCTGAATATTTATTTATAGCTGTTGTTTGGTCTACGTCAACTGCGTTGGTGTGGGTTGGTGGTGGGGGAGGAAAAGGAGACGAAATACACCAGGCAACCTTCATTTTTTTGGGTTCGCAAAATGCTTCATCTCAGTTTTTCTTGCTGCAGGTTACTTCTGGCACGTGACTGACTTTCACTACGACTTCAGCTACTGGGATGAACAGCTGTCCTGCAACAGCAACGTCACCAACCCGGGTCCGCTGGGCGACTACTGGTGTGACTCACCCTGGAAACTGGTCACCGACACCATCTCCGCCATGGGTACCATCAAGTCTGATGTGGACTTCCTGTTGTGGACCGGGTAAACGAGAGTCAATTAGCATTGTTCACGTTGTTTCTAACCGACTAAGTATGTTGTCGTGGCAAGTGAGTGTAGTACAAGCCCAAACAACTAGTTTGGGTTCAATGATGACTTTCTTAATCCCTTTGGCTCAAAATTTTGGTTGCTGCATGAATCATTTTCTCACAGTTACCTCTGAAGCACAGATCTGTACAAACAAGCCATCATTAATTTTTCGTGAGGTCATAACCACAATTTCCTACACAAAAGTTAGCCTTCAGTTTCTTCAAAGCAGTGATCGAAACACTGGCATCAGGGATATGGGGATTGTAATATACAATATCGAATCCAGGCACAGAAAAAGCAGAACGGAGTGAAGAAAATTGGGGCGAATCTAGATGAAGTCTCGATCTGTAATATGGTTAACCCAAACTGTTTTGAGTTCCATGAAACTATATAGTTTATGCCCTTTGTGAATTTGATAAACCATATTAATTACTATTAATATAAAAATTATAATGAGCGAAACATGTCTTTTAAATGGCAGCAGGAGTTGTTTCCAAATTGATACTGCATTTTCCTTTGTAAGATAAATTGATTCGGACATGCAAAGGACGAATGAGACAAGAGACGGCTACTCTGCAGATGTAATATATATATATATCACTCGAGACGGCCTCTACTGTGAGGATAAAACCCGGCTGTCTTTATATTCTCTTATCTTTTGGGATCGTGGTTACTTTGAAATCCATTTTTTCGTTTTAATTACAGCATTTTCACTCTGTCCATTGAGATTTTGTGTCTTGCGTGGTGCTATTAATCATGCCTGTAGAGTGTCCAACATTCATTAAAAGAGAATCTGTCACTGCAGCACTTTCATGTTTTAGTTTTAATGTGGCCTTTACCAATCGACAAACCATACCAAAGGTCCAAGGAAGTTGTCTTATGTCACAGAGACACGGTGGCGCACATCAAAGACGAGCACCTGGACGTAAACCTCAACATGGAGATCATGCAGAACCTTACCAACGCTCTGGCCGAAGGCTTTCCCAACAAGACCATCTACGCCACGTTTGGCAACCACGACTACTACCCGAGCAACCAGTTTCCCGACGTCGGCAGCGAAATCTACAATCGTACTGCCGAGATGTGGAAGCAGTGGATTAAAGAGGACGAACAAATGAATAACTTCCGGAAGGGTAAGTTGTCTGTTGGTGGTGGTGTTGGGACGTGTGCGACGATGTGTGCAATTTTGTGAATGGTTGCGTCACAACCACACATGGTCTGACATGCGAGCTCGTTCACTTAACAAAAGCAGATTTAGTCAGGCCTTTCCTTCCTGGCAAAACACAAAAATAATATATTCAAATTAAGTAAACAAATTACAAATTTATTTCTTACAGTCACTGAATAATGGCGCGCACACCCAGGCAGGCACGCACGCACGCACGCACGCACGCACGCACGCACACACACACACACACACACACACACTGCACGGGACGCATGGGAATTTTAAGCATCACTCGCACTGTGCGAGACGCACAGGTACTTAAAAACAAACTCTACCCGCCTGCTGCTCTACGTGCCAGGGTTATTCTTCTAGAGAGGGTCAACTATCTCCACCATGACAGGCTAAAAAGATTCCTCATTTATCTTTGTCTCCTTTTTCAACACGAGTATGATGTCCCATTGACGTTACTGCTTGTGCCTGTTTCGTTTTGTAAGACTTTGTCGTGCCACTACAATGTCTTTATCGATGGCTAATATCCCTTCCCTACACTTTTCGCAGTACTTTGCGATTGTTGTCAAATCATGATGTGGTTATCACTGTTACAGGTGGCTATTACACCAGATTGATCAGCTCTAACTTGAGAATTGTGGGACTCAATACTAATCTCTACTATACGTCAGACAAAGTGACTGTCAACAAAACTGACCCAGCAGGACAGCTAGCCTGGTTGAATCAAACCTTGAAAACAGCAAAAAATAAAACAGAAAAGGTACGCTAGGTCTGCGAGCAATCATAAAAATCTCTTTTGTTTCACACGATACCCGGATGAACATATTTTTCCTTTATTTCTCACTCCGCCGTTCGTCAGTCTGCCTGTGTCTGTGCGTGGGCGAATTTTTCTGTCATTCTGTTATTAGTGTTTTTTCTTCCCTCTGTGTCTGCATGTCTGAATGGAAATCTGTCGCCTGTCTTTAGTCTGATTTCTTTCTTTCTCGCCCTTCCATCCGTCCGTCTGTATGCCTTTTTGATTTCAGTTTATTTGCTATTTGTGATATGTTTTATATTTTCAATTTTACTAAGAGCGAAATCTGAAAATGAGCAATGTAGCCCAATCAATAAAAGGGGAATAACCCATTTTGCCTTGGTCGTTTGCTTTCAACAGGTTATCGTTACTGCTCATATTCCTCCCGGCGTGCATACACCAAGCCGCGTGGTGTGGTTCCAGGAGGCATTCGTGGCGCCGTTCATGACCATCATCAGCACCTTTTCCGACATCATCGTTGGCATGCACTTCGGCCACGACCATCATGATGGCTTTAAGGTCTTCTACGACAGTCAGGGTGAGCACGCGCGCGCGCGCGCACACACACACACACACACATGAAGGAACACCAGCACACACGCGCACGCATACACACACATCACTGAGCGCAGCAACTGTCACTAAAGAAAGACAGCTCTCGCAGCAAGTGTACGCACATCCATGTCTCCTCGCACACGCAATTCACTCTTACATTGTTGTCGCTTCATCCCTTTCAGAGTGCTTGTAAGTTTGTAGCAGCTTAGAGTATTCTGATATTTTGAGACGACGAACTTCATCGACACATCGATGTAATAAGCGCATTTTCTTACACCTGTCTCCAGGTCAGCCAGCTGTTCCGCTGTTCGTTGCGCCCTCTGTGACCCCCTGGCGCTACAAGTTGAACGATGGGTCCATTGGCCCCCCTCACAACCCTGCCGTCAGGCTCGTCTCCTACGAACGCACCACTGGAAAACATCTGAACATTCAGCAGTACCGCCTGGACCTGCCTGCGGGCAACCAGCAGAAACAAGCCAACTTCACCATGCTGTACAACTTTACACAGGTATGGCAACGCAATGACTGCGTAGTTTCTTGCTTGTGCACGGAGACAAGCTCAGCACAATATACTATTTCCTGAAATCTGGGCAAATAACCTCCTTCCGTTCTCAAGATACACGCTACAAACTTGTGTTACAGTCTACACCTTCAGAAAAGATTTCCACAAATGCAAGAGATCCGAGGGAGAGTTCTCACCCCTCGCTCTAAATATTGTACTCTTATATCGGATCCGTACAGAAAAAAAATCTAAAAAATTGAATTTAAAAGGGCAAAGAATATAGTCCTAGATTTTGTTAAATAATTTTCTATTTCTGCAAGAAAATACAAAACTATAAAACTATTAAATATAACACCAGTACAGTATAAAATCAATTTGGTTTTCATAAGGCGTCAAAGTTTACGGAAAAAGGCTGGTTGACCACCTAAGTACGATGCAGTGCACACAATCTTACATATGTGATGCTGTAGATAATCCCGAGTCGCAAGGTTATCTCACGTCTCATCGATGCCAGCATTGGTAAATGTATCAGACTTAAAGGTCTAGCTGGTAACATTTTCTTTTTAAAAGAACAAGGTTGAACTTGGTGTAAACTGTCTCCCAAAATCTGCGTTAATAGCACGCTTCTCGCTTGAAAACATCCCACACAAAGTGAGGCCAAACACAGACAAGAGAAATGTACATAGTTACGTTTACATGGCTAACTCTAACCCTGTCAAGTGTAAAACCAATGGATGAGCTTGGAGTGTGAAGATATCAAACCTAGCTGTGGACACTTGTGACGTTACACGTTAGCGTGTTTGTAGTGATGCTGATTTTCTTTTAAATATTTGAAAAAAATTGCACATTACTAGACCTATCAGAGTAAGCTAAAAGGCGCTTCTGAAGTCCTGACCAATCCGAATTTTGCACGCAGCAATATCAAGTGAATGATATCACCGCAGCGTCACTGCACGAGCTCATCGTGCGCATGAAGCGGGACAACTCTGAAGGCGATCAACTTGTCAATGATTATTACAGGTGAGTGATGTCCCTTTGGCATACTGCGCTGCAGTTCCCTTTCCTATTATTTTGCAGAGGTGTGTGTGTGTGTGTGCACGCGCGCAAAATTTAAAAGTAGCATGTACTCCTTAAATATATACGAGATATGTTTGAGACTAAAAATTTTAAGTGCAAAATATGGTGAATAATTCAGTCGGGTGTATTTTTTGCAGATTCACCACCGCTGGTGCACAACAGGATGAATCAGCCAAGACCTGTGATAGTGTATGCCAAAGTCGCATAAGATGTGGGCTAACCGAACACCTGATGAACAGTTTCGATGCATGCGTGGCGAACTACACAACAGACTCAACCTCAGCTTCTCGCAACATTATAAGCGTTGATCTTTTCCTGCTTCTTTTAATAACCTGGCTAAGCATGGAGATCTTTTGTAATTAGCCCAAAACCGATTTACCGCTTGGGGATAGAGAGCAGGAGTATAGACAGTTGTCTCAATTTGGAAATAACTCGCTTGCAATAGGTCTTAAATTTTGCTGCTGCTGATACAAACACTGTTAGTGATTTTGCTGTAGACCATCGATGACTAATTTGTTTGAAACCAGGGCTCCTATTCATGAAGCACTTTTGCCCAGCATGTTACCCTACCCAAACTGGGGAAATCAGCTCACCTGAGATAGGGGCTCAAACCCCGTAGTCACAGACACGGGGTAGGCCTACTCAAATTGTTTTACCAGCCGGTATTTTATTGGAGCTGTCTGCCTTCCGGTAACTGTTTCCCCTCTAGGATAAATATGGCGAAGATCGTGATTGGCTTAGTTCGACCAAAGCGAACACTGAAGTTTTCTAAACATAACAAATAAACTTTGCAGAAATAAAACTGTTAGGTTAATAGTGTTTTCATCAAATTCACGAGACGAGAGTAGGAGACAACATAAAAAAAGAAACGGAACTTTGCAACTGACATTTTGCACTTCGGGTTTTTTTTTTTTTGCTGGTTGTTTGTTTCAGAATAAAAAAAAGTAATTTTGCAATCTAATAGGTTCTTGGGGAACATCATCTGGTAATCACGAATAAACTCAACTTTCCATAGCTCCCTACTTGCTTTTTTCGATTTTTTTAAAAATCTCCATTTTAGCTGTTTCACGCCGCATCCCCCGACCCAAAAATGCATACGCTGACATCCTTTATCAGGAATTATGCCGGTCGGTAAGATAAGTTCACCTACTCAGTGGCTTATGAATCGTGAGTTAGATTGCCCGTCTGGGTTCCCTTTCGAAGTTAGGGTAATTTTATCAGTGGGTAAGCCGCCAGTCTCCATGAATATGAGCCCTGACTGTTCTCTTTTGCAAGCCCTTCTATGGAACCTTTGTATCTTTACCGCTGGACATTTGTGATCTACTGCGTGATTCTGACCGCTGTTCCGTTTACCGAACGTCGCCTGGGAACTTCCTTCACTGCTTCATCTAACATTTCCTCCTTTCTTTGATCGATTAATCCACTATTGTATACATCAGCACTTAATCTTCACTATTATTTACTAACATGATCTCTCGTGTCAAAGCGGAAGCAAAACATGGATGAAGATCTTTTTCTTCGGGCGCTTAAAAATAAGCTCTGACGAAAAGCATCTGACATTTTTTTTAAAGAAACGTCTGGATTAATCCAGGCAGGTCTGCGTTATCTAACTTAAAAATGCTTCTTGTCAACAGCCTCAACGTTTACATAACGTACAAAAATAACTGCAAATAAAAATTGGATAGAACACTAACTGAACTTCTATTTGCAACTTCTGACTGCCACTTTCAGGTGGTGCTGAAGCAGACTACTATATATTTTCTCTTTTCCCACCCACCATTTTTTTTTATGTTGTCACTGGTCTGAAAGAAGGTCGAAGGATAGCGAGAGGATAAGATGGAGGCCAGATAAGAATACTCGGGAGCATGTCTTATGTTGCAGAAAGCTGGTGTCTTAAGTGGAGCTGACTAACGTGTGTATATAACATAGTGCGTACATGTGTGCTTACACTGCTACTTCCCAGTGCGTCTGTGAGCATGCGGATAGGGAGAAGAACATCAGATTGAGTAATGGAAGGGGAAGCATGACTAGACTGGGTTTTCAGATTTCATTGACAGCGGTACTTAGGCTTGGGAAAGCTTCATCTTCCGCACCAGCTACGAGACAAGTGGATCGAAAAAAAAAAAGTTACCAGAAATGGGATCTTTTCTTTTCGAAAGTCTCTTTGTCATGGAGTTTGGCTGCCGGCAGGTCTGTGCCGCACGCCCACTGACAAATACCATACTCGATGGCGAAAGACCAGTGCCTGGTGGGGATAATGTATGTGCCCTCCAGCTAGTCAAGGATGCCTGGTTCCTCTAGAATGCAGATCTATTTATTGACTAAAAAGTTCGTGTATCGACCAGCAGTCAAGACTGCTCTCTCCTGCACCAGAAAGGCTGTAATGGGTTTGATGTGTATTCATTCTACAACGTAACGATCCCCCGTGAAAACTGAACCCAGAACTGCTCCTTTGGTTCGAAATTACCCACCTCCCCTTCCGTCGGGACGAAATAGTTCGGTATCGATACTTTGTTTTTCATCCTTTCCACGAAAAGCACAGTAGACGACAACGAGTAAGCGCCCTTGATGTCTGAAAGTCGTCGGCAGGGGGCGCAGTAAGACGATGGCGGTATGTGGTGGCTAGACGGAGTCAGGGAGTGGGGAATGAAGGGAGGGGTGCTCGGCCAGCGAGCCAGAGATCGATGCACGCCCGACACACGCGCGTATCTGCGGTCTGTGACGTGTGAACTCGGTGGAGTGCGAGCCACCAGACGACGCCCCACCTTTGACACTCTTGCGGACACCTGCGCGAGCTACGATGACCTGTTGACGATTCGATATCGGGGCGCCAAACGAGGAAATTCTTTCATTGTCAAAAGAATCAAATGCTTGAACGACTTTAATGACTGTCGAATATGTTTTAATTAAAACATTTGTATACAGCGTCCTTCCCTGAGAATAACCTCTCGACGCGAAGTTCTAAGAGAAAACATACATAACATACAGACCAAACTGTATCAGAATATAAAGTATACATAGCACATGGACAAAACTAAATCAGAATACAAAATTTACAGTCTACAGCATATCAACAGCAATACAGATGAAAACTATGTACTCTAAGTTTACCGTCATGACATCGTCATCTACAACATAAACTTTGCCACCATAACATTATTATTTAAAGTATAGAATTTGAAACCATAATATAACGGATAAAAGGTTAAATATTGTTGGGTTATTGTTAAGTTTCTTTAGACTTTAGACTTTAAAAAAAACTTTTATCACGTAGTGTGTACACTGTGATTACAGAGTCCTTTGGATGCCTGTGAAAGCTGAAATATTTGTAAATAACTTTGATTGGGTGCAAGTTGTAGCGACACTGTAAAGGGTGAATTCCTCTCTTGGGGCCTTCAAAAAAATTAACAACTTTTAAACCTTTTTTTTTTAAAAATATTTTCCCGAGAGCTGATTCCCTGCCGACCTCTTTTTAAGTTTTGCTGCCAAAGCAAGATTCCTAACGCGGTGTGTTTTGAGCGTCAGCCTTCGATTTTCAGCGAGTAAGTGCCACTTCAGAATAAAGATAAATATTTGTTTGCTGAAGTCTCGCTGAGACGAAGTGTTTTACTGAGACGAAGATGAAATCTTGAGAAGTAACCAATCCTTTCACAAACACCGTCCCTCTTGCCCGTCCTGCTTTCCAGGTCCTTCCCTTTCGCTGGACTTCTGCCGGTGTGTCTGTCTGTGTGTCTCTAGTCATATACCCATACAGCTGACTATATCCGATCATGTAGGACTGAATATCAGTTATGTCGGGTACATGATCAAAGACACAAAACTTCTTAATCATGTAAGAGTTCACTTATGATTATTTATTTATTAAGACATGTATTTTGGATAATATAATGGGTTTGCTGAAACATCGAGTAAATATACAACTGAAGTTGTTAAATCTGTTCGTGATTTAATACTGTCTACCATAAGAGTGGTGTATAATTTTGTAAGATATCCCCTGTTACGTCCCACTTTCTCGAAAATGTGTCACTGTAACATTCAGAGGAAATAACAAATATAATCTGTATACTTCTTCTGTACATGTAATGTGTAATCCTCTCCTGCACGTGTAAGCCCACACTCTTTTCTGATTACTCATAATAAAAACTAATGTTTACACGCGGGGACATACGTTTGCAGACACGCAGGCTGCAAGTCTCGTTAAAGAAATTGTCAGATCGTCATACACAAATACCTAGTAAGCTTCCAAGGGCGGAACATGGCATCTCTACAATATCTTTGCTCAATGGTCGTGATAAATTTCTAACGTAGGTAACAGAACAACATTCGGCTGTTTCCCCTTGTTTGTTGCCATACCATCGAATATCGTGTTGTTCGGATGCGAGAAAGAAGAACACTCACGCTCAGTCATCCTGTTGTATTTTCTTCCGCCTTTCCAAAATGATGTGGTTTCTTCTTGGAGACCACCTCAAGGTCCTGTTGGGAGTATTTGTTTTTCATTTTGTTTTTCTCTTAAAACCTGGGTGAATACTCCACTTCTGATCTCGAGATACACACTTATAAACATCATCATGCACAGAAAGAGGTCAACAAACTCTAGACTACTATAACATAGGAATAGGGGTAAACAGGATAACATAACCATCCACACAGACAACCCCCCCCCCCAAAAAAAAAGAAAAAAAAGTAGGGGCTAAGAAAAAAATTAAAGAAGAGCAACACATGGAATCCAATAAAGAAACACAATACACCACCACGGTAGACATGGCAGGACCCCTAAACACTGGTAACAAGCGGCAGCAGCAGCACCAGCAGCAGCAGGAGGAAACGAGGGCAGCAGCACTGTAACCACCCATGCAAACTTGGCAGATCAACAACGGATAAAGAGGGCACAAATACAGTACACCACCCAAAACCTAAACACCAACAAAAATAGAGGGCACGTACAAAAAGGAAACGACACATCAGGCACCACAAAAACAGCAACCCTTTCCCCACATCTCCCCATCCCCCATCCCCTCACCCACCTCCTCAACACCCACACTCCCCAAAGACCCCATCCCCCACAGTGCAAAATCACCGAAAGGTGGAAACACTTTCCATTTCAAAGTCAACAACAAAACAACAACAGCAAAAAAAAAGAGGTCAACAACAGAATTGCACCTGGACTCGTTAAAGTTCTGAAGGTTTCAGCCAGTTGGATTATATGTGTATCTCTTTACATACTGTGCATAAGGATGTTTGTAGCCCCGAGAACGGAACGAAAGGTCACCCAGATTTAGGGAAACGGTATCTCATAGTGAGCTTTACCAGATCATTAGAAACATTGCTTCCCACTAGAACTTTAAAACATAACAACCTAAGCCTGGGGCTGGTTGTACAACACGATTTTAAAATTTAAAACTGTTTTAAAGAAGCAAATTTTGAAACTTAAAAAAATTCACTCCTATGCCATGTAGATGCGTTGCAAAAGCGCATACAAATATATGCTGACAGGATGAAAAGTCTGGCTATAGCAATCTTATTTAAAACATTTTTAGATCAGTGTGTTTCTATAAAACTGATTATCTAAATAGATTTTAGACTTAGAGTATTTAAAATTATAAATATGCAGCTACATACATCAGTACAGAGCACGTAAACAATTATCAATACAAGAGAAGGATTCAGTCGTTCTTACTTTATATTTCAGTCTTGTGCAAGCCTCGTTTTCAGGGACCTACACAGCGGAGGATATTATGACTGCACAAAGTTAGAACTCTCCGGTCAGACGACACGCACTGTCCTGCTGAGGGATCTTTTCCACGTGTCTAGACATCTGAAGATAACATTACTCTCTCTCTCTTTCCCTCTTTCGGGCACGCACGCACGCATACACAGACAGGCGTCCGGTAGTGAGGTAAAATACTCGCTTGTCACATGAGCAGTGAGAAGGCCCAAGTTCAGATCTCATCTCGGGACGCTCTTTTAATTGTCTGTTTACCTTCATAGAGCGAACTCAACTCTAGGTGATGTGCCAAACGTGTATATATATAAATATAAAACATACCTAATGATTTATGCACAAATAAGAAAATGAGAGAGAGAAGAGAGGCTGGGCTGGAAGCAGACGACGACAATGATGATGACAACAGTGACTATTGCGATAATGATGGTGGTAATGATAACCACTGCAGTCAACGCATTTTACAGGCACTTCAGATTAGAACACGTGAATAAACGAGGTCTAACAGTGGAACCAGACAGGCATTTCCTTTGAAACTGTTTTCAGGCATCGAAATCACAAGTCTATGTGTAGTCGTAGCAGCGGTCATGCCGGTCAGTGTCATAGCAGACATCCGCCGATCTCAGTGTCTGTGGTCCAGCCGAAAGTTGTCTGCGTAACCATGCACGAGGTAGCCAACCGCTAGGACTACCATCTTGCATCCAAGCTCACATCATTGTTGTCTCACAGGTTCTAGACTAGGAACCTTCTATTGACCCATTCACATCGCTGTTAAAGGTCCACTGATTGTCATACAGGACTCGATTATAAGCGTCCCCGACGAGTGGGAAATCGAATCCGTCGATGTTTTTGCATATGACTTTAGCCAAATAGGGAGTGAGAGAGGGAAGGAGAGAACAGGGACAAATGAAAGAGAAAGAAAGAAAGAAAGAAAGAAAGGAGTGTCCATGTCCTTCGCGCTCCCAGACAACGCTGCTTTTCAAGGAAGGTGTTTGTCAGAGTAATCGATTCCACCACAACCTAATCCAATCCAACCCAATCAACCGACCTATTTGCCTATGTAACTTATCCGTCTATCAAACAGTCAGGTGAGCAGCCAGACAACCATTTTACATGTCTCTCTCGTGTGCTAAAGTCACAGGAGGAATAATGATTAGCAGTGTAGTAGTAATCTTTGAAGAACAGGAGCTTGAAAGGCTTTTACGACATACTGTCAGTGATCCGTAATTACAAAAAGTGGTTTTCGGCAGATTTACAACACTCTTCCTCATTATTGTTTGTTTCCTGATTCATCTTTGTGTCTTCTATGTTTGTATTTTATTATTTGTCTGCAAAATTGTTTTTCCTTCCGTTCTTCAAATTCTGTCCATGCCTCCTTCGTGAGCGGGATTGTGCGCTATAATAAGTCACACGTTTCTTATTTCTTATTAAATGGTTTAAGCGTGTATTATTGTAAAAGGTATATTGCGCATGGACAGCAAACATGGTTCATTTTATCTAAGCCACGGGATGTGGAAGGCGGAGCCCCATTCTCTCCTTCCGCCGCAATTACCTCCCCTAATAAAGTAGGTACTCGTTCCTGCGGAGCAGTTGCTGAGTAGACAGGCTGAGTTTTCCAGTCACAGGCCCAAGCTGGCCTCGAACCAGAGTGCTCCGCAGTCGACAGCTGACTCCCAGTATTATTATACTTTAGGAAACTGTATTGTTACGGTTAATACACTAGGAAACTGTATTGTTACGGTTAATACACTAGGAAACTATTGTTACGGTTAATACACTAGGAAACTGTATTGTTACGGTTAATACACTAGGAAACTGTATTGTTACGGTTAATACACTAGGAAACTGTATTGTTACGGTTAATACACTAGGAAACTGTAGTGTTAGGGTTAATACACTAGGACTCCGAAGTAGAATGCTCGAGGCTCGGTGGTGACTGGAGAAGGTTCTCTGGCCACCCATCAGTGACTGTTGCCGGATTTATCAGGGAAACTAAAGGAAGCGGAGAAGTAAAAGCTCCGTCTACTGCATTCCGAATCCTCCTGCCTTCGAACCATCTACAGTTTAAACCCACTATGCTTATTAAAGGTTAAGCTGAGTGCTCAGCGAAAATCGCTGGAAATAGAGGATAAAGTATAATGAAAACATACTTCGTTGGTATTTTACGACAAAGAGGCACGAGAAATATTATATTCATTTTATTTCTTGATCAAACCTGGATTTGTCAAGAAAGCGAAAAGTGACGATAGGGTGGTATATCTAAAAAATAGCGTCGTCAGCTTGATCTAACTCATAAGGTTCTGTATAAGGTTGGAAGCTGAATAGCTGAATTCCTAAAACAGCCGTATCACCTTCTGAGCTGCTTGAATAAGAGAACACGAGGGATGCTTTTGAGTCGACTTGCGCATCATCGCTGAGCTTAGCCATACTCTCTGCAATAAATACCGTATTGAGCAACAGCTCTCCTGTTGTAGAGAGTAGTTTTTTATGCTTTCGGGGTCACAGGTGAGAATGCCGATGTTTGAAGGCTTATATCTTCTAATAATGTACTCATATCTGGGGAATTATTGTTTTAAAATAAACTAAACCCGATGCCAAAGAAAAAAATGTTGCACTCGTGTTGACCTTTAAGGTGTAATATCTGGATGTACTGAAACTTGATCCTGAAGATTTCCGCAGAACAGTCTGTTCTGTCTGTAAATGCTGACCTGCGTGAGGGGCGTTCACTCTTCTCACATGTCCTCTTGAGACACTCGTCTTTCGCCGCCTACCTAGCCTGGCTTGCTTCTCCCGCTCTTCCCTTGCATCGTCACGCCTCACTTTTTTCAGGCACGGGAAGCGGAATTCTTTTTCCCACATGAAATGGAGGGGGGAAGGGGAAATTCAGCCAATAGGAGTGCCGGTCTATGTTATTTTGTCAGAGGTTTGGGGTAGGGGTAGGTTTAGGTTATTAGGTACAATTGGGCAATTGAGTGGAGCGAGCAGACGACGGCATATTTTGCGTGCACTCCGATTGGCTGAATTTCCGCCCCCTTCCTATCTCATGTGGGGAAAAAGAATTCCGCGCACGGGAACAGTCTAGACCTGACACACAACATGTGGTTCATCAGTTTCGCAAGAGCAGACAGCAAAAGATAGAGACCATACTAGATTCAAATACCGGAATGTTTATCGCATGCAGGAACGCTCAAATCTGTACAAGCGACCATCTCAGACCACGTGACCGGAAGACTAGTGCGATTAATACGACTTCGGAAAACGAGGTTCAGGGTCACTGCGCGGAGTTGGAAAGGGTATAAGAATTGGTGCCCGGAGAGTAGGAAGAAGGCTGAATGTAATATTAATTGATTTCCGTTGATTTGAATTCACTCCATTGGAATAACTAGTCAAGGGATGAAACTCGAATGCAGGTGACGTCATTTACGGAAGCAGGCAAGCTTTGCATAATCGTATCGGAGCAGCCAATTGTCGGAACAGCAAAGGGTGTGTGTGTGTGTGTTGAGGGGGTGGGTGGTGTTCTGATAGTCCCAACTGTTCAATGATGTAGATGGCCTCGAAGTTGCTTGTCTGAGGAACTCGAGTTGAACTGGCAGCAGGAATCTTGCCGGAAGCAGACGACATAGTCAAATGTGTTCCGGTCGAAGTATCTCGATCAGTTGGGTTACAGTTGTCTGCACTGCATATATGTGAAGTATTACAAAAATAGGAAAAGAGTGTGCTACCTTAGGACATGGACAAAACAGCCAAGTAAGGTTGCTATCACGAACAAAATTGGGAAAAGGGTTATATCTTGTACTGCTTTTTATCTCCGTCGCAATAAACTGTTTGGACCAAACAAGCAAGGAACAACAAACAACACCCCTTAAGGAAATCAAACACTGTAACCTCGCTTTAGGCTAAAAAACAACTAAAAAACCAACTACAAATCCCCAACAAAACAATGCCCTCCTGAGCAACGTTCGGTTGCTAACACTGTAGCAACGTTTTCGCAACAGGATGAGGTGTTTTTTTTCATTTCCTCGTTACACTTACATGAACGTAGTGAGATATATGGCCCGACTTTCGCTTTTACCGGAATGTCGCTAAAATAGTCAATATAATACACAATCACAAATGCTGAGGTCAGGATTAGTTTCTAATTTGTTTAGAGATTTCTTGATTTTTTCCTTTGATGGCGCTTAATATTGAGCTTGAAATAATGGTTCCAATGTGTAATTAAGAAATACTTTTCAAGGACATTTTGTTTACAAGCACACGAAGTAAATATTGTTTGATTAAAAAAAAATTCAGTTTTGTTTTAGGTCTTACAACTTCTTTACCAAACATTAATATAAAATCACAATTGTGAAAATTAACCAAAAGGGAAGGGAAGGATGGGGTATGTAGTTCGAGTGAGGATGTTGCAACTGTCCAGCTTAGCTAGAATAGCTGTCCAGCTTAGCTAGAGTAGCTGTCCAGCTTAGCTAGGATAGCTGTCTTCAGTCGTTTGGAGAAGCGAACTGCGGTGTTTACGCGGGGACGTCGTAGCGGAAACACGTCGCGTCCCGAGGTGGACGCAGAAGGGAGATCACTTGCAGTGTCAACAACAGCCACAAAGCTGCAGCGTCCTCCCTGTGGCGGCGACCCCGCCGCCCTCCGCTGCAGCGACAACGTTGCGTTCGCTCTGATTCACCCTGTGGCCGGGTAGCAGCGAGGCTACGACGACGTTATTTCGGTGTGAGTCGCCAGGCAGGCAGGCGGGCCGGCCGACACTCACCCTGTGCCGTGCTGGTGGGATCTGCGCCGACGTTCCTGCTGCTGCTGCTGCTGGTGGTGGTGGTGGTTGTGTTGGTGGTGGGCTTCGCCGTCTCCTCGTGCTGCGTTTCTACTCCAGTGGGTGGCAAGCGCGCGGCAACATGTTTGATTTGCAAGGACAGGGCTGGAGTTTCGCCATTTCGCAAGAGGTGCCCGGGGTCCCCGGCATTTAGTAATGAATTATTCACACGCCAAATCCATACCAAGTCACCCTTGATCTTCTGCACGGTTTTATCGTCTGGAACGTGCTCTCCTCGTCGTCGTCGCCACCTCGTCAACAGTGGCCATGATAGAGTTGTTTTCCCCTAGCTATTGAAGTGGGGAACTATGTATGGTGCGTGTGCGTTTGGAGGAGTGTTCAGTAGACTAACCGACCGACTGAAGGGTGAGCTATGAAATGTGAATTGAGATCGCAGAAAACATAACGAAACCATACTTTTTTGTGAAAGAGACAATTCTCTCAAAGCCTTTAAAAAAAAAGTGAAAAAAAAACAGGACTTCTAAGATGGTAAGTACACAAGTTTTTAAATAAGTGAATGAACAAATACGATAGTTGCTGCGTTCGGCTATTTATCTAGAATATGTCCTTCAATCTTTCATTGTTTTTCTTAACTTTGTCATCGTTTCTTCTATTTCTCTCGTCCCCTCTCTCATTCCTTCTCTCCTTCTCTCTTTCTCTCTATATCCATTTCTTTTCCCGCAATCATGGACATTCACCCACCCACGCAACCACACCTCCCACAGACACACACTCTCTCATTCGCTCACTCGCGCGCACATACACATGTGCGTGTGCACACACAAACGCACACAAAGACATCCGTGGATAACGGTGTGGCTCTGGCTCGTCATGTTTAAATTTTAGTCTAAGGTTTTAGCCGATAACATCCACCAGCCCTTCAGTAATGATTTTAGTTTGACGTGCTGGCAGATTGGTTTGTTTGTTTGTTTGTTTGCTCGTTGGAAAAGATGCTAATCTTAGTTTTTCTAAGACGTCTGTTAAAACGCCTCCGCTCGATAAAATTCCCCACAAATAAGACAGTGGTTGAAAGATAAATGTCGAAAATATTGACTGCATCAAAGAAAACCAGAGCATTTCGCAGAAGCTCTTTTTCTACCCCACGTGCTGACAATGCTATACCGGACAATCTGTCTGCCACTTGGCCCTCTGGTTTCATAAGCTTAACGAAATAACTTAAAAGGCATTTGAAAAATAATAAGCGAAGCGTGTGTTCACGACCTGGTTACAGTCAGTACCTGTCGACAGTGAAAGTGAGCAATGTACAGTTATGTAAGAGAAGGGATTTGGTACCATACATTTATATGGGAAGCAGGTTGTTGGTTTGAGGCCTCCTCGGGCCTGTCGCTCGGGTGAACCTCCTTTCCCCACGCAGCAATTAGTTACGTGTACCTGATTCACCAGGGGAGGTAACAACGATGGAAGTAGAGGGTTGCCGCGTCTTGGACACAGTGAATCACACGATTTAGTGAGTGGATGCGGGCATGCTCAAGACAATATTTGTTGACTTTGATGTTTTAATTTCGTCTGGAACACAATGCTGGGAGCCACGATAACAAATCAGGCCAGAACTGGACGTAGGTGTCGCAGTGCCTAGTCATATCTCTGAGATAAACGACTACAACCTGGTGAAGAATACATCGTCCATTATAGTCCCGTGCAGGGAGCTTAGAGTTTGATTTTACCTGAGCACCACCATCTCCTTTTTTCCAATACCATAATAGGATTACCGTCTTTCTTCCTCAGTACCTCTATACTTCACCCTACCTCCCTGTCCCACTCTTTCCTTCGCTTTATTTGTACCTGCACGCGGGTGGCGGGTGTGTAGCAAATTAACAGTGGCGTAGGAACCAGGGGGGGGAGAGGTGGCAAGAAGGCAGCCGCCCCCCTAAAAAAAATACTGAGGAGGCAAGAATGGCAATGTTCACTGTCAGAATGGAGTTTGCCCCCTCCATCCCCTAAAGCTGAGCATCTTCCTACGCCACTGATTAATGAGGTAAAACAAGCATGACCACTCAAGCAAACCAGACCTGCTGCCAACGAAAATTGCTGTTCGATCGGGTGAAGGTCTGGACAGAAAATTATTTCCACCTGGAAGAAGTGTTGTGTGATGGCCGTCTCGTCCGGGGGTGTCTAAGGAGAACACGTACAGCAAAGTTTCAGGCAACGTTCTCAAGGGTTAGTCGAGCTCCTCGCTTTGAAGTTTACAGTTGGCACCTTCTGAAGCCGCGGTCACCTGCTGTGCGTTTCGTCACTCCTACGGCACCATATGACTACACATAAATTACAGGAAAGTAGTTCGTCAGAAGAGAGTAGTTCGTCCGGGTCACCACCTTAACATTACTTATCTTCAGCAGCAGCGCTGGTTAATTTTCCGTTCGAGTTTTTTTTTTTTTTTAGTTCGTAGCTACCTCTTTTTAAAAGTTTTACAGTTGAAGACAAAAGCAGAGGTCTTCTATGTTCTTGCTTCCAGATTAATTCTAGCTTTAAGTTTCTGACCTTTGTTGTGACAACGAGCAGACAATCGGTCAATCATGCCTGTACCACCCTTTTAGCGGCATGTAGGCGCCGTAAAAAAAATGCCAGTATAAAATGTTAATACAGTTAATAGCTTTGTGTGCATAAAAGAGACATTTCATGATGGGACTTTCCAAATGAATAGACGTCAAAGACATCGTGGGCAAGCTTAGTGGGAGAAGAACACGGAAACTAAGGGGCAACCACTCAACGGAATGGGAAGGATTAATTTACCCCCTTTCCCCACCCTGACAGCATGGCGCACTTCACCCTTGGCGCGAAAATATTTTGAACTTGCCATTTAATCATCTAGCTCACTCGAGTTTAAAATGAGATAATTTGCTCAAGCCTCATCTCTTTCCTTTTCTCGGAGAAAGAGGATAGTCTTGTGGTTAGAGCTGCGTCATCCGAACCCGAAGATTTGCACGCTAGTCGGTTTGATACTCTTCTGACGCAATACATTTCCCTCCCCTTCCCTCCCTCATCATCTCATTTGACTCAGTAGTTGAATGCTGCCAACACATCACTCGTAGAGACTTACCAATGGGAGCGGTTGGTGGCGCAGTAGTCAAAGCGCCTGTCAACGCGACACATAATCGATTGTCGTGGGTTCCAATCTTGGTTCCGACATACGTTTCTCTTAATATTTACAGGGGATGGTTTTCTACAGGTACTCGTTTCCTCCAACCGTTCTCTCTATAAATGTGTGTGTGTGTGTGTGTGTGTGTGTGTGTGTGTGTGTGTTTTAGCTTTGAGCTTTGTTTCGGGGATAAAGCGCTATATAAATATCTGCCACTGTTAACTTTGTATTTCTGTTTACATCATCATCATCGTCTTCTTGTTTGTAGTGCCAGTGGTAATAAAGAATATGTAAAAACTATTCAAACTAGACAACCAGCTAGACACCCCTCCCCACACCACCAAAAAAAAAAAAAAATCATGCAAACTAGCAGACGACAAAACTTAGAAAGACCGGAAGTATGCCCTCCCTGCCTCTTCTCATCGGCGTGCTAGGGAAGCCGACTCCAAGAGAGCGGCGGCCGACGGAAGACGCCAAACACGATCACCATTGGCATGCGATTTGAATCGACGTCACCGTCTTGGCTGACTCTAAATCAGTTAAGCGACCCCCGGTCCACTTCTCCATAAATAGAAGCTGAGAGGCCGTTGCACCTAATGTATTGTTAAGTGACTGCCATGTCTGTTGTCACGTGATCCCGCCACTGAGAGCCGAGTGCTTCCTTCCCCCCCCCCTGCCACCCTTCTCCTCAACATTCCAAGAATGTTTTGAGTATGAAAATGGCCGTGATGTTTTCTGAGCATTTTGCCCCATTCGTGGTTCTCTCTCTCTCTTTGCTGTGTGTGTGTGTGTGTGTCCTACTGGTTGCGACTCTTGTAGCTAAAATTTAGAGCGGATAAATTCCAAAAGAGTAGCACCTTTCTATTACCCAATCTCCAGCTGTCTTGTCAAAGATGAGAAAAGGATTCTTACAATTAGTAGCCTGATGTCCTCTCATCTCCCTACGTCTCCCCCCCCCCTCTCTCTCATTTTTCGCGCCTTTAGATTCGTGCGCACGCGCATTTTGATCGATGACGTGTCGCTAACGGCCCTCGTCCCCTCCCCTTCCCCGTCTGTGGAGCCAAGAGTTGCCAGACAGCAGTGAGTCAGCGACATCGGACTTAAAAAACTACAGGCAGCTGCTGATAGGCTCTATTGAGTCTATTCCTTCTGGTGCATGCGTGCATTTTGTATGTATGCATGTGTGCGTACAGCTTTTGTGTCTACGTGTATGCGCACGCGCGCGCGCGCGTGTGTGTGTGTGTGTGTGTGTGTGTGTGTAAGCCATGTGTGTGTTTTTTCTGTAATCATTCAATCACGCGTATGTATGGGTATGCGCGCTCGAGGTTCGATTTTTATTACACCGAGAACGTTGCGTAGTTGTGCCCTCTTCTTCTGACTTGTGTTAATTTGTCAGGGCGATCACGTGGCATTGTAACTACCAGCCTGGGCAAAAGGGAGATTTGGCGGTGCGTCATGGTAAAGGCATTCATCTCGCCTCTTTAGTTAGTTTTTGAGGCTAGGCCCACATGTTGATATTTGACAGAAAGCACGACGATGGTAAAGAGAACGTTTCCTTAAAGGACTAATGTGGTGCAAATTGTTTCGCTAATGATTAGGGAATATTTCGGAGAATTCTGCAAGCGTGCGACCTTTACCCCAATTTATGGGTTTGTTCTCTTCCGGTTTTGATGAAGGTTATTGGCTATTCGTCTGTAGTATCTGTACAACATCTGTGCTGACAACGAAATAAACTGACTTCGAAACAATGTTAGAAAACTACATGCAGCCTCCGTTTTAAATGTCCAGTCCTGTTTCTCGGTAATTTTCTAAATACAACAAACGGAAATCCTGGGACTAATGCTGACGGAAACATTCGCAATGGACGACAAGCGCCGCTAACTTCGACGAAGCTTGATACGTGGTCGGCATCAACGGTGCCTGTATCTGTCAAAGATCTTTATTCTACAAAATGTGCATATACTTTATCACTCTACTATTAAATAGTCAATTAACAGAACTGGTTTAAATAAAGTTTCGGTTCAGCTCATGGGAACCTGTAAAATGTCTGAGAATGAGAATAAATAGAGCGCGACTGAATAATAATAGGATTAATGCAGCGCAATGTCCCACACGGAGGAGAGATTTACAAGAGGAAGTAGGGAATAAAACTGCGAAACATTGGACAGCTATATTCGTGAGCAGTTTTTCCTTTTTTTTTTAAATTTCTCTACCTTTTCTTCCCACTGTTCTTTTCTTTTCGCCTCTCTCGGTAGTTAGGAAATGGATGCCACAGTGTCCATCGCTTTGATATGCGATCATCCGCATGCACCACATCCTTACATAAACCTTTCTAAATGCCCTTTAGCACGACAACCAAAGACATTTGAACGTTTGACCAAGTTTGGCAAGGTATCGTTATATAACCGTCGTGTAACCATCATGTAAAGACTT
Organism: Marisa cornuarietis; assembly: GCA_004794655.1. Classification (NCBI taxonomy): domain Eukaryota; kingdom Metazoa; phylum Mollusca; class Gastropoda; order Architaenioglossa; family Ampullariidae; genus Marisa; species Marisa cornuarietis. The sequence goes on from SMMW01000090.1 coordinate 2,199,314, forward strand.
CGTCAAAGGTTCGTCTTTCTTCAGTTAACCCCAGACCATTTTGACATTCATTGATGCGCAGATTATAACAAGCTCGAAGAGTTCTTCTCTAGCTGTCGAAACTTCGAAATCAAATAAGATGGATTCCCAAAAATTGCTAGAGGATATTACTCCCTTCTCCCCACTCACCCCTTATTTGTTTGCGGGAAGGAGTTGGGAGGAGGCTTCTGTGACGAAGATGGAGAAGATCTCATCTCAAGTGTAAACTCCTTCTCGCAACGTTGATAACGACTTCTCGCGTGACGTCACTGTCCTGAAAACAGGTCAGGCCAGGGGTTTGCGCCTCGTTTAAAAGATGCGTCGGAGCTAATATTGATTCACTTAATCCACTTTATTCAGTCTTGCCGAGCTGCGCCAACGCCAGCAGGCCTTCGCTCTTCAATTGTTTCTGAGGGCTGCTTCCGTAAATTGTGCTAGTGATGGCCATCACTTTAAATTCGGCCTTTTAGCATGGTAATAATCAGGTGGTGAGCTCGCGTCTGGTGGTCCTGGCATGCGTAGGACTTGTATATCTGTTGGAGACTCTAGAAATGTCTTTGGAAGAGCAGGAAAAACGTTGCAGTCGCAGAAACTAGATTCTTCTTTGTCGGTTAACTACCGTTCTACAGGTATCATATGGTGCAAATGGGTAATGGAAATTTACTTGTCACTGATTCGGGGTGGGGGTTGAACCAGACAACGGATTAACTGACGAGAGTACTGTGCCGTGAATTTACCCTTTCTGGACGCTTTCATAAAGCACATTTACCCAGTAGATTAACCTATCCAGGCTGGATAACTGTACGCTGGAGAGCTCCAAAATAGTGAAATTCATGGCATCCAAGGATACACCTACCCAGGGAAAAAGAAAAGCTGAATAGTCAAAACATTGATGTCCGAATCCTGAGGCACCCTTAATCGATACCCTTGTGACGCAAGCTTAAAGTTTTACCCGAGCGAGGGAATTACCATTATTGGTACATTAAACCTGGTCGTAAACATGCGATCTGAAGGTGGGGGGGGGAGGTTATTTAAAGGCAGGACAAGTGCAAGTATGCATGAGGGCCCCCGGTAGTGTAGTGGTTAAAACACTCGCTTGTCACCACTGCAGTGAGCGGCTCAGGGTTCAGATCTCGTCTCGGGACACTCTCTGTATGTGACACCTGTTCGCAGGGCTGGGCGGCGGTACTCCGGTTTCCTCCCCCCTCCCTTTCCCCCCATAGTGCGAAATCACCGCAAGGTGGAAGCACTTTCCAACTAAATAAACAAATAAACAACAACAAGTATGCATGCCTCGGTGAACAAGAACATCTTGTCTGTCGCAAAATGGGGAAAATTACGTGTTTTTCATATAGCGAGTGAGTCGGTTCGGATTTTAACTTATTGCCTTCTTTTCGGGACTTCAAAATTATAGATTCCCGACGCATCACTGTGAAATCTGCTTCTGTTAGCGAGATTTGAGGAATTAAGTGAAATCTTCAAAGAACAGCCATGGATCTTCTTGAAAAACGTTATACTCGCTCATCAGCGAACCCCCGTAGCCGTGCTGAACTGTCGACTTGAGTGAGATGTGGGCGCATGTTTTCCAACACCTTTCAGCATTTTCAGGTTTTGAGATGACGAATTAGGACAAGATTAAAAAAAGAAACGTTTGATCCAAAAATCTCATATGAAACAGTACTGTAAAGGCGCTTCTTATTCCATTGTTGTTGCGTGCCTTGTACTGTTATCGCATGCCTCACATTATTATCGCACAACGTTCGCCATGGTTTTTTTTCTCAAGAAGCGAGATGAAGATTCCTCTGACGACCTTCACTTGTCTTTACCCGCAATAACATTTCCGTGCCTCTGGTTCTAGTTAGCTTTCGCACAGGGATTTCAGAGAAAAATCAATCCCAGCCGGTCCGTACATGTGTTCCTTATCATTTCGACTGTGGGGCGATTTGAAGAATGCAAAATGTACTTCAAGTAGGCGCCGCAGATGGATTCACAGTCGTGTGTTGACTTTATGTTACATTACATTCACTAACAACAAGCATGCCTCCTGAACCGAATCTGGCAGGAATATGCTGACTGCCGCTGGCTGGCCGAAATGTTTTATGGCAAATACATGCGTGCCAGGTGCCCCGTAATTCGCATTTCTTGAGTGCCGCACAATATGTTTGTGTCTGGAAGGATCTGCGAGCATCGATTGAGAAAAGGGGGTGGAGAGAGAGAGAGAGAGGGAGAGAGAGAACGAAGGGGAGTTGGTGAGGGGGAGACGGGAGGAAATGAGCCTGGCTAAAAGCACGATAGATAGACAGACACATAGATAATAGAAAGAGAAAGAAAATGATGAAGAGTTTTATACACAGAGTAGTTATTCTTATGTACGTGTGTACATACTGACTTTTAATGTGTATTACTTGTATGCAAAATAATGATGCTTTACTTCACTTTTTATGTAAATGATTGTATATTTTCTGTATATACTATTGTCATTGTCAGCAGTATTCCTCCCTGTAGCGTTTGAATCCATGATCCATCCATCGTCTTTTAAATATTATAAGTATTTCTTCTTTACACACTTTTATTTAACTCACTATGTCTGTCTGGTTGGAATTTTGTAATCGATTTTTCATCCTCTTCCCATCATCCTGGAGCACTGCAATTTTCACCAGTTACTCATTTTCAGTGACAATACGATATTTCGTGCAGTCTACAAGTAGCAAAACACTTTTTTTATATATTTTAATTTTGTGTAAGAACTTTAGGTCGAATTAGGGGAGATAACTATAGTTTAGTAGTCTTAGAGCAGCGGTTGCCTTAGCAGACGGCACAAAGAATCAGATAGAATAGGAGGAAAAGAAACAGAAGACTAAGAAAAATGTTTTTTCTCCCCGTTACTCTTTACTAATATACAGTTCATTTTGAATTAAAGAAGCCAACAAATTCACAAAATAAAAAGAAAAAAAATCGATAACACAATTCAAAAAGAATAAAAAGTTTAAAATAAAATAAGTATAAAAATCTTTAAACACACTTATTTAAAATGTACAAAAAAGAGTGAGGTAATTTTTTCATTAGGTCTCGGGATTTTCTTTAATACAAATAACTTAAAATATAAAAGTGTGAGGGGCACTCTTAGAGACATTGATATAAAACATTACTGTCTTATATAAAATATTTTGAAGAGTGGTGGCGTAAGCTAGATGGAGTGTATGTCGTCTCTTTGAAAAATTAGTGTGCCCTCAAAGAGTAGATGACTACTGAAATACGAGATAACAATTCTCAACATTTTGGTGAAATAATTATGGTTAGATTTCTTTAAAGGGAGGTAATAAAAAGGTAGAAAACATGCAATAAAAAATAAAAGGTCCAATAGCATGAAGGCAGTAAGGGCAGTGAATGTGTCTAGGGCAGGGCATGTGGAAGGTGACCTCTGACCGTGTCCACTCCCTAATAAATCAGGTACTCACTTTTGTGAAGTGGCTGCTGAGTGGGCAGGGGGGGGGGAATGTCCAGCTACAGGTCAGAAAACCCCATGAACCAGCGATCTTCCGTTGTCGAGCGCACTAACCACTAGGCTACACTGTCGGTCCGTTTTTTTCCCAAAAGTAAACAAATAAAAAAATATATAGAATTTCTGTCGGAAACTTTAGGCAGTTGTTGTGCGTCATACGTGTACTTTCACATAGCCAATCACATAAGATTATCTTGTTGACTTGTAATAATTACTATTAATCAGTAAGTGGTGGGCCCCGTATGGGGCGAACTTCCAAAGACTGTAGACAGATGGCTCGCTCAGTCCTTGTTCATGATCATGCCACTTCTCACGAGATAAAAAGGACAGCACGACCCACTAAGCAAGTGTCGTCTGTCACGAGACTACGAGCTTTCAGAGTTAATCATCCTCTGGAACACCGAGTTAATTATCCCGTCACACACGAACGCTGCTTTAAAGGAGACGGCAACTAAAATAATAAGTCGGGCAGACGACCTGAATCGTTTTCACTCAAAATTTCTGATATGAAACAAACCGCTTGCATGCACATCTAACACACACCTACGCATTGGTTCTCGGACGCCGCCATGTTTCATAATTATTTTGCTGAAGAAAAGAAACTACCATTTATTCGCGACGAAGGAAGTACCACTGGACAAGAGAGGCAACTCTGTGACGCCAGTCTTTTCTACTTCGCTGAACTCATCCTTACTGTAGTCGGGTTGAAGATTATATGGTATGATCTAGATATCCTCAATCCCAGCGTTTCAACGACCGGAAAAAAGGTAAATATATTTTTTGGGGCGGTGCTCGTCTCCTCTCCCTCGCTGCTGTTTCTTTCTCTATTTTAGATTTTCAGGTACCTGCTCCACAGCTGGGTCACTCGGGGTATCTGCATCACACAGCTATCGAACTAGTTACCTGCGCGCTTTCCGGTTCGGAGGCCGCACTGAGGGGACCGAAAATGAAAACGCTTGTGCTTAATGGGCTGGACCACATCACCTCGACAACAAAACATGGTGGTCTCCTGGTACCCACCCTAAACTGTATTTTAGATGCCGTTGTAAATAAAGTAACCCAGAATTTTGGGTGGAAGCGATTTAGAATACCTATCAGGCTATCATTTCAGCTCAACTTGCCATTCCACTTGCTTTTCCCTGTAAGCGATAGATCACGTGGACGCTCTCCTTTACTGTCACCTCGTTGACTGATACTCTTCTCTATCAATGACCGGACCGAAAGAGTATGGTGGTTTGGACAGGTTTTGGACAGAATGAGGCCCACGTTCTCGAGATTTGATTTGGCAATGCAGAACAAGCTCTCCCCACCACCTGTAGCATGCTAGCTACCCCACCCCTCCATAAAACAAAACAAAGAAAAAAAACCAAAACGGTGCAAAAGACAATAAAAATGAAAACAATACCAACGAAGTAGCTACAGTAGCTGAATATTCCGAACACAGTTGAACACAGATGTCCGCCTTGCGTAAATGGCAGCAAAAATACTGAATACTAGTAGTTTTTAAAATCTTTGATGCCAGTATACGCGCAGCACCTGCTTCTCGGTGGGCCAAACATGGTTGTTGCTGACGTCCTCCATACGTCAGATGGCAGTACACCCACAGCACCTGCTACTCGGTGGGCCAAACATGGGTGCGGCAGCAACCATGGCTATCCGTCACGTAAGTGAACATCAGGATAATGGGATCAGCTTCAGCAGCTGCGCGGTATGACACGTTTCTGTCTTCATTAGCTTGCTCCGTTACCTGTCGGCTGCTGGCGTAAGATGAACCTTTTGTAGCGACAATTATAAAGCTCCGATATAATCTGTAACTAAATTCTTCAGTCTGTCCAGCGGCTGCTGGAAGCTGGCAGCCAACTTCCAACGACCAAATAAAGATGCGAGTACAATGCTGCACTTGTTGCTGGAGGGATCTGCCCTCTGGCGTTGGACGCGATAAGGCTTCTTCGATGGACAGGCGAGGTCGGCTAAAAGGGCTTTGGAGGTAGGGGGCGTGAATGAGAGAGATATAAAAAAGACTGCCTCTACAGTATGCGTGATCCATCGCCGGCAGCGCAGACATGGCAGACGATCGATGCCATGATTATCGTGGAGAGTCTTCCCTAGCCAGGGCAGTTCGCCGCGGAGCTACGGACCCGCTTTTCATCGCAGGCATCACCCTTCCGACACCCGGGCTTGTTGTTTTTGTTTTTATTATTTTCAGTATTATTCTCGCTCTCCACCGATTTAGTGAGAGCACTATAAGGCTTAGTGACAGCACAAGGTTGTCGTGTCCATGGCTACGGGTGTTCTCGCGCAGAAGTCTGGAGAGAACAGACGGGCAGGTTCCGTTCAGCCACGGACCATATCCATCTATGAATCTTCCGCGCGCCGTGCCCTAGACACGGTGAGCTAGCTACGATCACTGTCAGGACAGGAACTCTGTACCTACAGCTGATGATCGCTGGTCCGAGCGAGTGGTCACGCCGGAGTTCAAAGGAAGCGCACTGTGTCTAATGGGCAGAATCGAGCCGTCGGGTGGCGCTCATTGTCCGAGGTCCATTGAACCCTTATAGCCTGCATGGATGGAGACAGGAACTGTTGGAGAAGGTGGGAAGTTGTTTGTGAGGCTGTAGGCTCCAAGGCTGTTTGGAGCCGGCTTTGTAGTGACCGCCTACTAGAAAATAACGTTTAATGGCGTGTTGTGACAGGAACGTTCGATTGTTTTTTTCTTCCATGCGTAAAATCTCCAATAAATGGCACGTATTACGCAGGCTGGACTGACTAATTAATTTATGTAAATAACGTTCACGTCCTGTGATGAAAGAGAACGAAACTTTCTGTATCCAAAGGTCGCCCAGTGGTCCTGTGAGCTTGCAGGGACAAGGTACAATATAGGTCTGACCTTACTCGGGCGACGATCAATATATAGCATGCCCGCTCCCCACTCCACAGGATATAGAGGCATATACAAGATGATATGCCCTTGTTTAAAAAAATATATAAGCGGGAACAGATATCCCTACATCATCGGGACTACAACAACCACTTCATGTACAGGGCGAAGTCCATCGACTCATTCTATTCATTTATTATTTCTTTTCTGTAGCATTCGTTCTTATAAACTCACACACATGCGCGCGCGCGCACACACACACACACACACACACAGAAGCGTTAAAAGCGCGGACAAATTGCTTTCAACTTTCAGGTAAATGGTGGTAGCACACATTTAGAATCTTGATTTATATGCGCAGAGTGCCAACATGCTGAAATCATTCTGGGCTAGCCATGCTTTTAAAAGAGACGTATTATACCTATTAATAGTTATAATAATAGCTGTAATTGTCAAAGAAATAGGGGGAAGGGAGAGAACAAGACAGGCACTGGGCAAGCAACTGCATTACATCTGAGTCTCAGATTCTTTTGGGGGAAAAAAGTGTCGAACAACGACAGCTAATTAAAAATTTCCCTCTGGACTTCTTCGAATATGGCTGAATTAGGGCTCCACGAAGGGAAAGAGAGAACGCGAAAGTGAGACAGCGCATGACATTTTCTCCAGATTATTCCCTAGAGGCAAAGAAGCCATGCACTGTCTAAACTCCCTGCGTCCGCCCGAGATGAAAGGGGAATAGAGCTTCAGCAGTAGCCCAGCGCACGTGCTGTAAACATACAGAAGATATTGGTGTTCTGTCTGCCACTTGCACGATGAATAGGCCCATATAGTGCACCGGTCTTCTTTCACTTACTACCAGGCTGCCTTTCCTCCCTTTACCTTTTCCTCCCAGTTCTCCGCTGACGTCCCTTGTCCGCATAAACAAGCCCTTGTTTGCTACACTCACTCACTCACTCACTCACTCACTCACTCACTCACTCACTCACTCACTCACTCACTCACTCACTCACTCACTGTATATCTGAGATTAATTGGTCGCGTTTCTTTCTTTAAATTAGAAAATTTTATCTTTGCAACATTTCGTTTCATTGTCATCCCAATATCCATCGTAATTATTTTTTTTCCAACCGAAAGTAAGATGCACTTTAAAAAACAACTACGCCATCAATCATTTCCAGTGCAGCATCGGGACTACCTGGCGCAATGCGTCAGAAAGGGAGAATTATTTCTGCGAGAGAAATGAAGTGAAAGTAATATTTCACGAGATTGTGCATCAATCGATTGCTGCCGGACTCTCTCGCTGTTAAGTAGTTTACATTTTTCTCTCTTTTTCTCATTTTGTGATTTTGCTCAAAATTACGTGAACTTTACTTGCTTACGCTCGAGAAGGTCATTTTACGGTATTCTAACACTCGACAATAGAGAAGAAACGGAGTGATTTGCACGCTAACAGTGAATGCGTGTGCGTGCGTGCGTGCGTGTGTGTGTGTGTGTGCGCACGTGCATGGCTGTGTATATGTATGTGTGAGAATGTGTGTATGGAAAGGAGAATAGTGGTGACGTAGAGAGCTGCACGCACGCAGTATAAATGTGTTTGTGTGCGTGTGCGCGCATGTGTGTGTGTGTGTGTGTGTGTGTGTGTGTGTGTGTGTGTGTTGGGGTAGTAATGTAGAGCATCATCTGGAATGATGATTTTTTTTTCACGTGCGCTGTCGCCCCATTCCTAAGATCGATTACAAGTGGACGAGTTAACGGACATCTAAAAGAGAAAGTGACCGATTTTATTCATCAAGGACTGATAATTTGCGTACTTTAAATGTTCAGTTAAGGACAATGCGAGCAACCTGTTATTGCGTTGACACATTACACTAAAATGATCAACATACTCGGGTCAATGCCGTGAGGTGTCTCATCCTCGTCCTTCACGCGGCTTAAGGTCGGCGCCGAAAAGTCCCTCCCTCTAACGGCCATAAATTTTTTGCGTCCTAGAACAGTTATCCTATCTCCATTCCCTCAAGATGATAGCACTTGAGACTCCTGGTGCACAAAAGGCATTCTGCTTCTCGATTTCAGAGAAATACAGATGTCATCATCATCATCATCATCATCATCATCATCATCATCATCATCATCATCATCATCAAACAGAACTGACTACGGCTTTCATCGTATCATGCATGTGGTCTGTGATGAGAATCAATGCCTCCTGCCCTGAAAACAACTTATTTTTTCATAAAATATGTTTAGCATTTCCCCCTGGCGATCTGTAATAATTTGTATAATTTGTATAATGACAGCTTTCGTGTTCTTCTCTGTTTTCGTATTTTGATTGATCTGCTGCAGCGCAGTGGAAGTTTGTGCTGGTATGTTAGGCAAGTGGTGTTTTATTTTATGCTGTGCATTATGCAGAGTTATATTGTTGTGTGAGCCATGATTTTGTCAGCTTGAAGAATTCACCATCATGTAGGCTCAGTGTGTGATGAATGTAAATTGTCTGACGACTGTTGATGACCAGAGTCACTGACTTTTGCAAATGTTGTAAAAGACATCTTTCTCTTGTTTGGGTGACATTTTCTAACAATATACTCACTATGCTGTAAGTATACGAGTTAACAGCCAGAGCTAGTGTTTGACCTGAAAGATCTGCTGCAGCTGTCACAGACTGGTTAATTAATCTGTTACACTACACCGATGTCCAGTACACCTCCATTTTGGAAGAGGCTGTACCTAACGCACTGAATAAGTCTTAGTTCGCACTCGCGCTAAATTGGTCGTAAATTGTATGCACACTATTTTTTAACACTTAACAAAATTGTAAAAAATTGCACGACACGAAAGCCGATCTCCGAAAGTAAAAAAAACTTAGATTTTCGGAAAGGAACCATCCAGCGCCATCCACTAATTCCTTTCAAGCGAGGAGGAATCCTTCACTGTAATGCAGTGTTGTTTACAGTAAACGCATTATAAGTAAACAAGGTATGCAAAGAAAGTGGCCCATTCATTAGCCTCATTTTCTCGTGCCAGCAGTGTATGCAAAGTAAAGAGCTTCGGCAAGAGCTCTACAGGGCAGTTTGAGCACGGACTTGTATTACTGGACTGCTTGCAGACGATTGTTTTCAGTGAAGTCCATAGAACGAGGCTGGTTACGAAATAGACACGTTTCAGTTTAACTACTAGAACGAGGCTGTGGACAATATAGCTTCCGGTTTATTCACATTCATTGTTAAGGCTCGCCGAGACTAACGGCGGAGAACTTCGTAAGAGGCTCAGCGTTGGTCTCGGCAGACAGACAGCAGTCCACCTATACATGTCCGTGGTTTGAGGCTACAGCTTGCTGGCGCGTGCTCACTTTCCAACGTTTTTCGCTTTCGGAAAGAACCTCGGGTCCCTCGGGACATTTGATGGTATGCACGAACATATACGCGGTAAACAGATTTGCCGTTAATCCCAAGATAACCTATACTGCGCTTCAGGCAGGCAGCTGTCTTATTCGCTTTCATGCAATTTTTCAATGATATTTAATAATAATAATAATAATAATAGTGAAGATTTTTATAGCGCATATTCACACTCATAGAGAGTATGCTCTTAGCGCTTAAAACGAGGAAGAGACGTGGACTAAGTAGATACAGAACAAAGGGGACGAAAGGGAGAATTTATTTATTTATTTTATTTATTTAAAATGAGAAGCTTCTGCGTTAGCATTCTAGACACACGATCGGACAGTTTTGTTAATATTTCTAAACCGAGTCAATTTTGTAACAAACTAATAACATTTTGACATTTTGACACGTAAAATTAAGTCAAAGGTTGGCACCAAACGTGTCAAATGTAAAATTAAGTTGAAAGTTGCCGGAGGTTAACATAGTTTTTAAAAAAAAAACACGCTTTAAAAATAATATATTTTATTTTAGAAAGTACACGTGAACTGACCTATAAAATTGTGATTTTTAACGTCTAAAGTCACTGAAAGTCAGCCAGTGCCAGAGCCAATGAGACGTTAAACAGTCAGCGAGCCTAATTTCGTAACATCAAGGAAAATAAGATCTTGACCTATTTCCCAAAACCAGGATGCGAACTGTGATGTTCAAATGGGTGCTTCTGGAGCGAGACAAAGTTTGTTGGCTTTTTTTTTTTTGGCTCGGATTTTGAGAGTTAGTATCTTAAAACGAAACAAACTCACGCATTTCAAATTATTTTTGCAGCCGCGTGAGCTATAAATGTTCGTCATGCTTACGGACCCAGTGTAGGGTGCATTAACCTTTGTAACTATGAAAAGTGTTTGTAAATTTACAGTTCAGCTGCGTGTCCCCGAATTTTACAGCACGCTGTTTCAGCAGTAATGACGATTTACAGCGGGGATTGCGTGTGAACTGCTCTGAAATAGAAGCCCTGGGAAAGGTTGCATGAGAGGTCTTAAAAATGTCTTAATTTCTGGTATCCGGGTGTAAGTTCACCGCCTTCACTTTGGTTTGAATTGTCGACTTGTCACTTGAGGCTGGTGACTAAAGATTTATTTGCAAGATCTCCCGTTCAAAGCAGCCAACGGCGGTTTCTGAAAAACTTGGGCCTAATATCAAATCCTACTTAAGACTTCAAATGCAACCCAACCCAGAAAGACTAATACGCCAGTGATATGGAAGCACGTTGCATATTCTCTCAGTTCTGAAAGAATAATTTAATGACTGCTGCAACGTTTCTGATGTATAAAGAGGATATTAAAAGGTTTTCCAAATGCAAATAGTCTCCAGAAATGTTCATTTTATGGAAAATACTGTTAAAGATGATATATGAGGTGCAGCAAAGATGATGTCACTCGAGGGTGAATGACTGCGCAGTTCTGTTCGGTTGGGAGTGTTAGCATTACGGGTGTCTAATGCCATAGTGGTTTCCATTTGCAGACGTGAGAAAACTGACGCAGATCTTGGCAGTCAGTCAACGACGAGAGTGGGTTTCCTCACGAGGTCTTTTTGACGAGAGCTTGGCAGCGCTGCTCACAGCCGTTTTCTGACTACCTTGCCCTTCCTTTCTATTCCCGTTCAAGGGTCAACCAAGCCAATGGCACGTGGATGAAGACTACCAATTTTAGGAATTTCTCAGGACGGGTCGCGAAAACGTTCATTTTTTTCCGTTCATTAACGCGACCGTAATTGAAACCCCTCGTAAAAATGTATGCTATTCTATGGACATGTATGAAAAGATAAAATTATTTGTGTAACCAACCCTAGTTTTGTATGAGTATTGTCTTTATAATCAACTTAAAGTGACATTAGGATCTCTTACACATTAAAGCATCTGTTATGGATAAATAACAAGATCAAAGCATTTGGGTAACCAAGCTTGGTTGGTATTTTCTCAGGGATCTCTTAATAAATAAAAGTGCTCGCAGACCTTTTCGCGTTGTAGAATGTGTGCGTGAATGTTCAGGCAGTCTAGCCAGGCCCATTTCTAGGATCTGTAATCTAATATCGAAAGAGAACCACATCCGACACCTGCTGCTTTGACCCCCGGACACTGCTTTGCCAACAAACACTTTGTGGGTGTCGAGAAACATGCTACGAAGAATGTTATGTGACGGCCGCATGCATCACGCTGGCCAGTAACCCGTGAAGTCACGCAAGCAACGTTCGTGACGTCATCGCGAGTGCAATGGTCAAACAAGTATTCTGTCAGTCTCAAAGGGGTGACACGGTAGGATTATTGGATTTGCCGGGCAAAGTTCAAGCAAGAGCATTTACGTCAGTTAAAAAATTCTTACTGGCTTTAGTTAACTTGAAAGTAAATAAATAGATAAATTGAATAAATAAATATTGACACATAACACTGCATTCATCATGGTATCATCTTTCATCAAGTACATCATTCATATCAGCACGCACATCACCCTATCTAATACTTTAGATCGTCAACACATCCAGAAGCGTATCAGCACACACATTACCGTATTAGCACATACTTTAACATGTGAGCACATGCACCACTCGTATCAGCATGCGCCGTTCTTACAGTCAGCCCGCAAATTCGTGACAGCGTTTATACGAAGCTTTCTTCACGCAGTCATGTATAGTTACTGAGAACTAAGATATAAATGTAAGATTACAGGAAGTTGAGCTTGTGAAAGGAAGGAATGCATACTGCCATAAACAGGTCCACAACAAACAATCAAAATCACTCTTCTTCTCCTTCTTCATCTTTGCTACCTTCAGTGGCGTTTCCTGGGTCATTCTGTGAGTAAGCATAGTAGCATGGAGGCGACTTTAAAATGGCTCTTGACAACGGGTGGATCTTCTGAACGTGATGCCGGTGATGTATATATACATCATTATATATCATTATAAATATATATCACGATGTGTCCGCCTGCAACTCTTACTTTCCTTGTCACGATCTGTCTGTTAGCACTAAGCCGTCGACTTTCCCTTGATTTACAGTTCGACGACTGCTGCTGCTCGTAAATAAACGTGCGCTCTGGAGGGAAGCAATGTTGTGAAGCAAAACCCACAAACAAACTCCATCATGTTTCATCTTGTGGATGATTTTTTTTGTTGTTGTTGGTTAACATTATGGATTAGAACAACAGATTACGCTGTTTGCGCTTATTCTGAGGAGTTTATCTGTAGGGATAAGCACAGGCGGAGAACGACGAAAATTTACACAATTATTTCTTAAGCTGACACTCTCTTCAGCGTGTAAGCTTTATGGTCACTTTAATATAAGAACTGTTGATTAATACCAGTGTCACACGTCACAGGTGTATAAATATAACATAAATGTCTGGCCTCATCACGTCGAATTTATTTAAATAGCACGTGACACATTGATGGCACATTGCAACAGCGATAACACAGCAGCTGCACAATACTTATAACGGCACAGCTCATGAATAAGTTCTAAGTACAGTCAACAGCCGATTAGCGGAGTACAACCTGGCGTGCATGCGTGCGTTTAAAAAAAAACAGCCAAAGAAACAAAACTAAAATAAAAGACAAAAACATTTATCATCGGTGATTAATTTTTGGAGTCTCGTGGTGCTGATCAAAATTAGGATGTGAGGAGGGCGGAGTTGTTAAGTAAGCGAGTGCTCTCGTTAACATATACAGGAAGCCGGGAGTTTAAACCACGCATGCGCAGTTTCTATCCAGATGCTTTTGCTCATCTCGGCGCACCAGAAAACTCAACTCGGACCATCCCAACCGACCTGCGGTGTCTAAATCTGGAAATAAGGAACACCGAACCCATGACTGACAACAGATGTGACACCGACAGCAGTTCAGGAAGCTTCACCTTATGCTTGTTGCACTTTGATGACCCTTTCGTGATGAGCAGGTCTCATCTTTACGTATGTGTTACGTTGAAAGGGCGCATATTAAACATTTACGAAATCTCATTGTACTTTTCACCCTGTTAATGGTTACAAAAAAATTTTGCCCGCGTCTCTAGGAAGAAAATGTTTGCGTTTATCGGTTGCTCCGGTTACCGGATTAGTTTTGATTTGGAAAAAAAAAATGTTTGAGCGTTTAGTCGGTCATGCTTTCCTACTTTCATCACCTCGAACCGAATATTTTCTTTCACATTCAGTTTGATTCTTTTCAAGATGCTCATTCCAAAATTGTAAACGACCACCCCTATCACGTGGGTTACAAAAACCTTCCAATACTGGGACTGCTGCTTTTGTACAGGAAGAGATTGAAATGACTGGATGTGCTTAATGAACATATCTTACAAGCTGTCTCGCTGGCTGAAGACTTGACATTAGCGTCTTTAATAATTTTTATGACTTAATATGACTTCATTTCTTTGCTCTTTCTCCAGATGTCGAAGACTGAAAGTTTCTCCCACATTCACAGTGTTTTCTAAACTAAAACAGCGATCACCCTAGATTGTGCTTAACTATTTGTTGACCACCGGAAGCGAGAACAAACTGCTTGGTACAAGGACAGAACATTTCTCTAGAAAGTACAGATTTAAAACTGTTTATGCAAACGCGTGGGGCGAATTCTCGGTCATTCTGTCCACTGAAACTGTTCGGTGTGCATCGTGTCACTCATATCTGATACAGGGATGTGTGTTGAGTTTCTCGGAGGAATACGGTGACCAAAATAGACGTACGTGTTGCTTCTTGCTTGTACTGATATGTAAAGCAGGCTGGTGACATTTAGGAAGTGGGCTGCAGTCTAATTAATATACAATGATTCAAGTTGTGGCTTGCCTGAAATTACTCTCAGATTTACCTCATGGCGTAATGCAAACCCGTTTGACAAGCAGATGTCGGAATAAACAAAACTGGTGTTGACTATTCCATGAGACTTTGCCCTGAGCCGTACATAGTGGCAAACTATGTTTAAATTGTATTTTTTAATCCTCTACGGAGTCTACGACGAAGAAAGATGAGCGAGACTCACCCCACCCTTCCCAGAAACGCACGGATGAACCCAGCGACACAAATATACGCGCTTGCGCAGTAGTCACGAAACTAATTTTACAAGGGAAACGTTGGTAAGGAACCTCATGTTACTATTCCTATGTCTGTTCCTACTACAGCTACTGTTAGCAACTCCACTACAAATGATGGAGGGAGAAAACCCAGCAGCGTGCACAGCCTCGTTTTGAGTTCTGCGATCTGTCTGATGTCCTCGTGTGTCAACCCCAGTCCTCCTCTTTCACGCTATAATGTGTCACAGCATTCATATCGTCTTGTTATCCATGAAAAATAACCACAGGTTTTTTCTGTCATGTCTTGCTCGCTCATCTACGAGATTTTGTATTTTTTGTTTAAAGGAAAGCCTACCCTCCCCACTATTCCTTACTCTACTTCCACCCCATCCCCCAAGCTACAGACTGTGCCGCTCATTTTATTTGTCATTATCCAGCAATTGCTTCCTACGCATTTGCACGACCGCATGTTCGCTCTCTGTTCTATTTCAGGCACATTGGTCTAGACTCGAGATCGCCCTAGGGTCATGACGCGAAGTGAAGGAGGGCGCTTCGCGGAGCACTAGATGTCACAGCCATGAGCTCAAGCTGTGGACGCCATTTCTCTCAAGTTTCCAGAGGAAATGGGCATGGACGCCGGTAAACAATCATATAGTTCTGCAAAAGCCGATGCAGTGAAATCCAGTACTGAACAACTAGAAATTCTCAACACATAAACGAATTTATTTCTGTGAAGGGACCAAGATGGAATAAAGGAAGCCACGCTTGCTAAATAGGGCCTGAACACGAGGGTCATGCGAGGTCCTGTTTTCAAATATTATTTGTACTTCTCAGCAGGCAACGATGCCGTAAGCATATTCTTTTTATGTGATAAAATGTACATTCTTGTTGGAAAAAAATGCAAGGTATTGGTACAAATAATGCCAAAATATAAAGCAGGGTTCATTCATTTCGTACTCATGTTCCCTTTCTGTTTCTGGCTCTCTATGTGAACGTGTTGGTGTCCTCGTCCGTCTGTCTGACTTACTGTCTACCTGACTGCACGCATATCGTCGATTGGTTTCTCTGATTATCTGCCTGTCTGTATGTGCAAGTCGATCGACTGTCTGCCTGCTGTTTGTTGGTCTTCCTGCATGAAAAAATGTTCAATTTGTTTCTTTTGTTCATTTCTCATTTCAGATCACCAAACGACCTAAAGTAAAGAACACAACATGCGCTGTATGTATCTACTACAAGCTGCAAAGAAAAAGTAGACGTGTGTTTGTTTGCGTGTGCACGTGAGCGCGAAAGAACATTTCTAATACTTTTTGAAGAACAACACTTTTTTTCTGGTAAAGAAAAGATATTCTTTTTCTCAATGTTATCTTAAATGCCTTCGACCGCTCAAGAAAGTGGTTAATTGGCGTTTTATTAGTAAAACAGTTTCCCTGCTTCTGGGGCCTCGAATGGACGCCATTACGTCGCTCACACATCTGCGCCAACGTCATCTCTCCTCGTCTCTGACCCTTGGTTTGACCTCGCATTACAGTAAGGGGAAAATATTTTTTTGTCAACCCGCCAACCTTCCTTGAAACTTCTTTACTTTGATCGCTGGTAAAGTGAGAAGCGATATGGCAGATACACGGGAGCACGTTAAAAAAATGTTACAGTGTAATCTTGCAGCTTACCAGGTAAAGGGAGGGGCTGGATCCTTCTTGGTCTTGGTATCTGATGACACTGCAGCGCTCACTTGTGACACTTCACCTTCCACCACCCACACACCCCTCCCTAAGTCACCAGCACCCTCTCTCCCACTGACGCACGTTCTCACGAGGCAGCACAAAACAAGGCATTGATGTTTTGGTCGGCAGTCAGGAAAGTTCTAGTTTGAGAACCACCTGTACGCACGTAGCTTCCTCTTGGATGATGCCGACTGTTTATGGGGCAAGGCGTTTTATTTTGTCTTCGTTTTATTAATTTATAAAAATAAATCGTATAAGCAAATTGGTTTTTAAAACAAGTTACACAACAAAGTATAGAAAAAACGCGCGAGCAGACATTTTTCTTGGTGAGAGGCACTGATTAGGGATCGTAAGAATTTTTCGCGAATTTTAAAGATGTAATGGGGCTCTTCGTTCTTGCTGAACCCTTGACAAGGTTAAATTATCCATGTACAATCCTGACGTCTGTGGTGTTGTCCTTGACCTGTGCATGGTGATACGTGTAGGCGTGCATCTCCAAAACAAAATGGCGGAAACAGTAGCTTGCACTGATACAAATACGCAGTTAGTAACACACACACACACACACACACACACACACACACACACACACACACACACACACAATATTCACCTCACTAAACCTTTCATTCAAGTAACAACTCACGTCATCATATGCGCAGCTGTTTGTATGAAGTTCCTTCTCCCTAACGCCAATGTGTTTTGACATGTTTACCATACTTTTTTTTCCCCCACTATCCCCATCCCCGATTCAAGTGCGCCCTGGTGACGTAAGTTAGTACTATGCACGCGTCACGAGAGAGACGGGTTCAGCCCTGAGGTCACAGCGGGTTAAGACCACAGTAGCTGCCAGCAGCGGCTGACCTTTCTGGGACAGAGTCCCATTGGTCACACTTGGCGCAGAAAGACGGTGTGTATGAGCTGAAGACAAGGTTGTGTGCTCGCGCTTTCGAGAAAAAGGCCGCATCGTCTGCTTCAACAGGGCGCTCTCACAGCCGGACACACGAGCTGTGATCACGGAATGGTGTTGGCCTCGGCATCGCACGCCTTTGAAGGGGGCTATGTGTAAGTTTGTGCGCCCACAACACGTTTTCTGTGAGCAGCGATTAGACCGCCGATTACAGGGAGCCAGTCATCTGCTTCGCTTCAGAGTTTTATTTTTCCGAACAAACTCCGCACTGTCTCTGTGTTTATTTCCGCAGCTCGCGCTTTTTTTTTCTCTCTCTCTCTCCTAAGAAACGATTTCTAACCGCACTTGATATCTTGGCAGGTCTTCTTGAAGTTCGCTGGTGGATACTACGTTGTTGAAAGCTTTCATCCGTGCTGCAAACAGTGCATGATTAAATCGTGTTCAGCATTTCTCTAATCCGGAATAAATTTCTGTAGTCTGCTTTAAGAAAGATCTGTTAATATGATAAGAAGGGGGTTGGGGGGTTTGTACAGTTCGACTCAATACGTGATGTTGCGCAACAGTTCTACTTCGTCGTCAACTTCCGGGCTGAGGAAAGAGAGATAACATTGAAGATCCGGAATCTCTTCGCCGAAAACAATTAAGCTGTCTCGACGCATCCTGAGTGACATGATTCATCGAAACTCGCGCCACGCGGACAGCTAGCTTGCACGGCTAGCCTCTTTCCCCTGCTGACAACAGCTGACGAAAGCGATGCTTGGCATTTGTGTGAAATCACTGATAAGGAATGTAAACTTCCTGGCCCACTTGTCAAAGCGCTGGAGCGGTTACATCTGTGGGGGCTAAAGAAATTCGAGCTTAACGGGGTTTTAATACCCTATATACTCTCATAATCGCCATCTGACTACATGCATGAAAAGGCAGTGCAGCAAGTTACCAAAGCAAGGGCCTGCTTCCAAAATTTTAAGTATGCTGCTTGATTTATTGCTTTTTGGGAGACCTTATAGCAGTTAATTAGTGGGATTTTATGAGGCAGTAGAGCAAATTGTTCAAGCGAGTAGCTCGTATAGTTGTTTACTTTGCATACTACACCGGGTGTGCTGTTTAAAACAATTTCAAATTAGAAAAATTGAAAATAACTTTGGATTTCCCCCATATTTTTATATTTGTTTATTAATGCCATTGGTACTCTCGGGCTTTTGCCGTTGTGTGTGTGTGTGTGTCAACGAAAATGCATGCAGTATTAAAACAACTGACTGGTCAGTGAATGAAAAGCTTCGAATCTCCGGCAACTTGCGATCGACTTAAGGTGTAGGCCTCTTCCAGGTACTTACGGTGTCTCACTCTGTGTGTGTGTGTGTGTTTATGTGTGCGAAGTAGCGAAACGCCTTGGCACGTTAACAGCAAAGATGTCGTCGCGAGTCACACTACCGTAGCGTGAGTGATGGCGTCCGTCACTGAATGCCGGGCATTAGAGCGAGACCCTGGTAGACATCCCAGTGATTTGTTTTCCATAAAACGTTTAGGCCCCTAACTGTCGGACAGAGTATTCACAGAGTCCAGAATAGTAACCACAATATCTTCACATCTGCTCCCGACAGCTCCCGGGGTCGCCAAGCTCATGAGGCCAGGACGCAGTTTCGCTCAGTCCCACGGGGGGAATAAAGAGGACTTTTCTTGTCCGTTGGACATCCTTTCTTCTGGAGCGACCCATACCCGGTGGAAAGCACAGGAGGTGTATTGTGACAGAAGGCAGCGGTAATCTGAACTGCGTTGGGAGGGACTTGTGTTACCTGCGCAAGCAAGCAAAGCGTGTGGCAGGTGTGAGGGACACGGGAGTGCGGGAAGCCTTATCTACAGCTTGGCTGTCACATTGTAGTCGTGCTGCACAGTACTCGCTCCGTGGCTTCCAGATGGTCACCGTGGCCAGACCCGTCAAGCTGACCCACAAACTGTCCAGCATGCTACAGACAGCAGTCAACCACCACAAGGAAAAAGGTCAGTGCTCGGCATAGTTCATCTGCGCTACACATGCGTGCATGTGTTGCATGTTGGGGTGTATGTATGCGTGCGTAATGCTTATGTAAATATACTAGTTTTTGTTGTGTGTGTGTGAGAGAGAGAGAAACAGAAACAGAGTGTATGTGTTCATATGTAGAAAATACTTATTTGAATGCATTACAAGTGTGTGTGTGTGTGTGTGTGTGTCATACATGTTTTTGTGCACGCCTGTGCTCGTGAGAGGGGTGTCAGACAATAAGTGACCTTAGAGCTGTGTAGGCCAACGAAGTGGACCCATTCTCCCAGTTACCTTTCCTGACACCACTTCTCGCCACCTTTTTCCCTGAAGGATTTAAACCACGGACGTATATCTCTGCTGGACTGCTTGCAGACGAAATTTCTGCGTTTAATTCCAGAACGAGGTCAAATCACAAATTCGCTTCCGGTTTAACCAACATTAAGAAGAGGAGCAGACGATGAAAACTCTCGGTGTTGATGGTGTGTGTAGTGTTTTCAGTTTATTGGCTCGTCGTGCGAACATTTGCCAGTAAAGAAAGAAAACGTTACTAACAAATTTATTGCAGGTCTATTGTCGATGTTTAAGAATTAGGGTTAGGGTTAGGGTTCCGGATATAACTGTTGAATGATTGGCCGAGACCTCGCAGCCTGCAACATCGCGATCGAGAAGCTAATAGCTGGTCTCAGCAAGCAGACAGCAGTTCAAAGATAAACGTTCTTGTTTAAACTCACTGTATTATTTAAAATTGGATCAAAGTAATAATTTCTAAAACTTTTGTAATCAACGTCTCCCACACTCCCTCATACCACGGATGTGTATCTATGTGCTCATACCACGAAATAGCCGCGTTACAAGACGGTTGCCCAATGCTTGTCGCCAACGGTAAGCTCAATTACATGAACTCGGTGACCTGTGAAAAGATCGCGGAAGGTTGTCAACACTGCGGCGTGGTGTGACAGACATCACGTGCAGGCTGTGAGGGACGAAGTTTTGGAGTAGAACTAACTCAACACGCCACAACTTTTCTTTTAAACCATTGACTCGTGACAACCTGGGTTAAGAGCTTCACACATGAGATGAGGCATGTCAGTACATCAAAACATTGATATTTTATAAAGTCCAGTAGATTGAACAAATGTGTATATTTCATCAGACCGCTCTCTCTCTCACTCACTCACTCACTCACTCACTCACTCACTCACTCACTCACTCACTCACTCACTCACACACCTGCTCATTATCTGCACGCATATCCATCACTAGCAATCATTTTTCGCATTTGTTTGTAGTTACCAGGCAACACAATATTCAATGTACTGCAGAAATAGCAATCTCATTCTACTCACTGAATAGAAAGCTTAATTTCGTCCCGAATTTGTGGAGATGGATTTCTGAAACACTGATCCAAAACTGCATTAAAAATTTCTCAGCGATGCTTTGTAGGTAATAATAATAATATTAATAATAGTGAAGATTTTTATAGCGCATATTCACACTCATAGAGAGCATGCTCTTAGCGCTTAAAACGAGGAAGAGACGTGGACTAAGTAGATATAAGTAAGTAAGATATAAGACTAAGTAGGTATATCCTAAGCCCGATATAATTTTAAAATTTATTAAAGATTATCGATATCACCGTTTGGTAAGTTGACATACCTGTCTGCGTAAAACAATTGGCTACACTTTGTACATTTGGAACTAACCTTCCCCATTAGTTTCCTTATGGTTATTTTGTAAGCGTCTTCGTGTATATTAGACACGCATAACCTTTTCCTCTATTATCACAAATGCAGAAATGTAGCACCGTTTTATCTTAGGTAGAAGTTTCCAGCTGTCCATTTTCATGACACGTAGCCAATAGGTTACTGCGTGTACGAGGGAAAGAAATCAATCAGAGAAGACGCGCCATATCTATGTCATTAATCATCAGGTCCTTACAGACCGCACACTTCGTAAGCTTACGGCGTTTTCCAGAAAGGTGACACGGATACAGTAATAAAAGAGATGTGGAGGTATAGGGGTCAGTGGGTGGCGAAAGAAGCCGAAGGGGGAGGCGTGAGACAGCGATGAGAGGGGGAGGCTGAGACAGGGACGATGCTCCAATTCGCGGATGCGCAGTTCCTCGTCTTGCTGTCTGTTGCTCGATAGCCCTCGTGTTGTTACATGGTCTTAAACTGTTTGATGCCCTAGAACTCCTGCTTCTCGTTAGCACTGTGTGTATATTTACAGCCCTAGTAATTTTAACATTATTGGAATCTTAGCTTTGCATTAATCAACTTGATGCGTTTTCACGTTCACTTGCTTGTACCCAACACGTATGCCAGACCAACCCAGTCCCTACCCCCCATACACACATGAACGAGAGAGAGAGAGAAGATTCAATATTAACGATCCTTTGCTTATCTGTATCTCTGTGACGCATCACTATAGCGTCGTTATTATCAATATCAGTGAGCGACGATCGCTAAGAATTCGATCGATAAGTCCGTGGTTGCCTCTGCGGCGGACGGTGGCCTGCTGGTTTTGCTCGCCACGACTCTGTAAACCGCCGGCGACATTTTCATGCATCGCCAATCTGCCAGACTGTAAAGTGGTTTGCTTGCTGCCTCGGGTAGTGTTACAACGCCTCGCCGGCACAGCGTGGAAGTGGGTGGATCGTGTTGTTTATCGAAGAAAGAGCTACTTCCATATAACACTGTATCACTTCCGTTAGTCACGCACAGCACTGTGCAGGCTACTTCCTCTACCTTTTTCTTTTCCTTTGTAGTACAAGTAACTGTTATGTCGTTGCATGATCTTCACTTAATCTGATAGAATAAATGACTTTACCTGCACGAGATCAGGATTTTGAACATAGATACCTTTTTGCTTCATTTTCAAAAGCATCGAAACTGTCAGTGGTATAGGTTGATATTGATGAGGCTTCTTGTGGCACATCCCATATGCATGGACCACCTGTCAAGTATTGTTGGCCTTTCCGTCTGAACCATTCAGTGATTAGTATATCATCTATTTTATTGCCATTTGATGTTCTCCCTTTCCTTCGACCAGACTATCTCCTTAGGCGTGTCCAATCATTCGAAACGATTTATGTGCATAGTGATATCTGTAGATTTCCATCTCGAGAACAAAAGACCGTTAAAACCAGTGGGAACTTTCAGGCACTCCTACTAAATTGTAGGGGGTTTAAGCCTCCTCGCCCCCCCCCACCTTTAAAAGTATGGGAGGTCTTTTAGATCAACACCGGGAAAAGGGCACAGCAATGTAATGCATATTATTTAACCCCGATGTGTTTTTATGCATGTTAAATAAGGCGAACTTTATCACTGATGTCACTAACGTTTGATAGCAGATAATTGTAAAATAGCACTTTATGTTCGGTTTCTTCTACAAAGTCTTATGCAAGGAGACCTCTGACCGAAATCTTTTTTTTTTGCGTTTTTCAGACCCCCTTCAACAACTTGCTTACGTTGTTATACTCTCAAAGGCAAATATCTTTACGTGAAAGGGAGAACTCTTACGGGATTTAGGCTCGTTTCTACTCGCTGGGAAACACTGTCACTCGTTGTTAACGTTGGTCAGGTGTCCCTTGTGGCTGTGTGTGGGGCCTTCGCTACGCTAACGGTTCTTTTTGTTGCCTTCTACCCAAGTTTAGCCCCTCAAAAAGTCGCCACAGCTCCGGCTAAGCTTTGCGTAGCTGACAGCTACGTCATGATCGAAGGGAAGCAACTCTCCATCTGCGTTAACATTGTATCAGGAGGGGTAATAAGCCTTTATGAAGCGAGGGAAGACTATATACGCTATGTTTAACGTATTTGTGTTGGTGCCTCATCGATTTGTCATAGGTTCCATATCCTTCTTTTCTTTCGTTCGTTCCTCGATCGCCCCATCTTACCCACTGGCTGTCAACGCAATACGATAACATACGAATACAGTAGCAGAAAGTCGGGCGGGGGGATATAGTAAAAGAATGAATAAAATGTAAATAATCCACAAATATTAAACACTTGTTATCAAGACAGTCTGCCGCGACACAGCGCTGGTAGTCGGGGTAGGGGTGGGGGTGTCTTTGAGTACACCGGATTTCACTTTTGCAGACAGTAAAATAACCACGAGGTTAAAGAATTCTCCAACCAAATTAACAAACTGCGAGACACTGTAATTTCTGTTAAAAAAAAAAGAAAAAAGAAAAGGAAGAATGTCTTTAAACCGCTCGTTCGTTCGTTCGTTCGTTCGTTCGTTCGTTCGTTCGTTCGTTCTGTCTGGTTGTAGGCATGCTTGCGTGCCGGGTGGCTAAGAAGTGGCATGCAGGAGGGGTTAGAACTGTCAACTCATTATTGATGCCTTCTGTCAGGGAAAAGAACATTCGCTACCAGGTCTTCGCCTCATCCACGGTTACCTCCTCTTTTTTTTTCTTTCGCTCAGATCGAACTAAACAAAACTGGCAGCCATGAGAGGAAAGCTGCAGGAACTTTTTTTTTGGTGCTTTTCTGGGCTGTATGCGAAACATCGATGCAGTGTGGCATTTTCAGTCTTTAAGTCTGGAAAGTGCTGATACTTGTGACCATGTGTGTTTTTAGCAACTTGGGAGAGCGCAGTCACGAAGTAACGTTTAAAAGTGCACTACAGCTTGATTTTATGACAGCTCTCGAGCGAGTTATTCTTCAAACCTGGACGAGGTTCAGCTGTGATGTAGCATCTATCATAAATATAAAACATACATACATTGGAGACATGTGTGCACGCAAGAACGCACGCATGCGTATACCTCGCCTCGTGGGAAACAACGAATATTCAGTTTCCATCATCCCAGAACATCCGTTGTCCCGGAATATCGGTTTTTTTTTCTCTCTAATGTTGCTTGCTGCGATATATCAGCAGAAAAGAGCAAGTCCTCTAACGTCAGAGTGGCTTTCCGGTTTTGTTGTGTGATACCACATTGTTTTATTATTCTGTATTGGGTGATTTGTTTAGGTCATCTGTTTGTGGCCTGAATCATTGTCAGATCTCCACCCACAACAAAGACTAATTAATATAGTACCTGATTTAGTCTCCCACAAGCAAATCTCATAAAAGTAAAAGAGAACGTATTTGAAGATTTACCACTTTGTTCAGTGTCGGAAAAGATGCGACACGTCCCCAAGTGTACCGAAGACATGTGCTACAAGTGTTAACTCTCTCCCACTTACTGTTTAGCAGCTTCGCTCCGGCATATTTGGAACGTGCATAAAATTCGATCAAGCAAAGACATTCAGAGCAATAATTTTTCAACGATTATGCGATCGATTGTAATCATTAGGCTTGGCAGGCATCTTCGCCATTAACACTCGTTCACGTAGACATGTAGAGGTTTTTCCCTCCTCACCCTTCTGGTCTGGAAGAAACTTTCTTCTTTCTTCCTGTCGTCTGCACTAAGGAATCACCCGTGGCGACTTTTGTTCCTGTCCATATTGGGTTCTGAGAAATATGTCTTCCGCTGGCAGTGCGCGCGGCCAGACTGCAGCGGCTCAAAAGGGCAGCCATGGCAGACGACAAGGCAAAATGTCCGTCTTTACTTTTTTCCGTCCGTCGCTCTTAAGCCAAGCTCCGTCTCCACGAGGGCGTCTAGGCGTCACATATAACGTCAGCGCTAGCAGGCATGCGGGCAGACCAGGGACACAATTAGCGATTCCAAGACTCGAGTTGCTTACAGAACAGAGGCTGGTCCTTCCTGCCATTTGCGTAGTCGATTCGCTAAATATGCGTCCGGTCGATGGAAAGCTTCCGAAATGAGCACACCGCGGTGATGGTCAATCTAAAATTAGTTTGCCTCGAGAAGAGCCACTGTTTTTCGCTGGTTTTTGCTAACACCGCAAAAGGTCAGACTCTGAAATGATTTTCTAAAAATATTTAATCGGCGAGCGCTGGCGGTGACAATAGCTTTGATGGGACTGAAAGCGTGTGGAAAAGTAGATGCCGGTCCGTCAAAGACAGAGGCGTAGGAGTAGAGGTGAAAATGGCGGCAAGGGAGGTGGGTAATGACGTCATGACTTCTACCCGTTCAATAACCCCAGGATCAAGCTGATCACTGGTTTTATTCGTGTAACTTTGGACTTGGTAAATAAATATACGCTTAAAATGCATCATGCTAATTAACCTGCCAAATAATTACTTATTTCAAGAGAGGAACCATGAGTCGTGAGACCATGTCAAGATACCAGCGAGCAACCAATAAGAGATTGAAAATTGTGGATATTAGTGCAGTTCGAATTCTATAATAAATAAATCTTTGGAGATGTCTTCTAGATCCTTCGTTAATTATTCGCATCCACGTTCTCTTGCCTCTACTTCGGCACTAGGGGCAAACTGATGCCGACTTTGGAGGATAGACTTCCGGTCCCTCTTTGCCTCCAGTCCACAGCTTTGGTCCCTGGGTATGCACAAACCTTCTAGCACAAACATAAAAGACGCTATTTGACTAAATCCTAAAAAAAAACCTTTCCCACCAGTATTTCCAAACCTTACATCACTTGCAACTTCCTAACCCAAACATCCAGACAGCGTGAAAAACCACCTCCAAGCGCGCACGCTCTATCTCTCACTCGCCTCTTCAACATGAGCCGCCCTTCGTGCGAAGGGAGACAAACCTCAGCTTTTGGAACACGTTTTAAACGCCCACCCCAGTCAACAAAACCAAAAATAACCGTTACAACCGGTGGGGAGGGGCTGGGGGGGGGAAAGGATGGAGCAGAAAGCGGGAGCAGAAAGTAAGTCGATGTCGCTGCCTCAAGGCACCGTACACAGGTCCTAAGGAACGTTGAAACGGAATCAGGGTGGGGTTGGTGGGGGAGGGGGGAGGCGTGGAAGCAAAATCCTAAGTTACGTATCGACTGCAGCAACCCCGCTGACAAGCCTGTGTAGCTCCAGTATCGGAACTGAATGCCGTCTTGCTGTCGGGGAAATGTTCCCCAGCTACGTGATAGCTCTGGGCTAATGTACAGCATCAATAACATGCCTTATTGTCTCGTCACTAACGATAGCCTTAAGCACCTGTTCTCTCTGTGTGCCAGCTTCGTCCCTAGCTTGGTTTCTGCATTTTGCTAGCAAGCGTTTTCTATAACTGCACAACTTGTGACATTCCTTCCTGAAAATCAAAGTTGAATTTTTGTTCTTGCTGTTGTTATTTTGCTAACAGGAAAAGCTGTATTTTTAAAGTCTTCATTATGTACATGAACAGAGATAATAATATAGTACATTACACCTTGCTTTTAATTGTACCTGTTACTGGATGCTCTGTAGAGGACATTATTTCACTAGGGCATCCGACCATACGTGATCTGCTTGCTACGTACTGCACTAAGCCTTGAAACAGGAAAACATAAGCAATCGTTTCGGGAGTTCACGTGTCCTCGTCTAAGAACGTGCGCACGCACGTGTAAGTTGACTATATTGTATGAACAAAAGTAGTCACTAGACTTTTTGGTGGTTGAGGAGTGGTGTCAGAGGTGCTTAGAGACCGCTTTTTTCTCGGACCAGCTTTTTATAGGAGGTGGGAGGTGCCCGTGCCTATGGTTTCTTTCTAAGCCTTCTAAACATAGTCGGTACACATGCGACAGAGACAGATGCGGGGTAGTGGTGGTGGTGGACAGAAATGGGGAATGGGTACAAAATAGTAAATATTGAATGTATGTATGTAGGCATACATACATACATACATGACGTGAACTCGACTTGATGGGCTATATGGTCTCCTGGTCCCACAACACTAGACTAGAGAGTACATTCTGTTCACAGCACTGCTCGCAGTGGACAGCTCTACTCACAAAACAGCTCATGCATGCAGTCTTTTTGAATTATCACCACAAACTATTGTCATACAATACGCGTAGTCGTATACGCGTATATAGTCGCACAAACGACAACATGAGCGGCGCATACATCAAGCGAACAATGCAATACACCAGTCATTGTACTCCTCCCTTTGCTGCGAGACGAACCCTTGCAGATCTTGTGTTTGCCTCAAGCAGCATTGATCGGCCTAAATTTAAGCTTAATGTGAAAAATAACGTTCTCCCATTTGGGGTGGAAGTGAGCGGGGTGGCACGACCGTCCATCACTCATTTCTTTTCCGCATAATCGAGTCGACAACCCACAATCCCTTGCGTCGTGACGTCATGTTTGAATGGCCTTCCAGGGCGCCATGTTGAAATGGCCCGAAAGCGGAGACGGATGTAAAATCTAAATCTGATGACATCTGTTTGTTTAGTGAAAGCATCCATTTTCTTACCCTGCTTGTTTTCTCAATGATCTGACTTATTAACCCGCAGAACTCTCATTTTATCAAGATGGCGGGTAAGCACTGCGAACGGTAAAATGTTATGCACGAGTCGTGTATCGTCGTGTCTTTTATTTGGAGATGCTATTTAAATTCACGTGCTCGTTGCAGGCAATGGTGGTGAGATCCAGTGGTGCTTTTCACAGGTCAAAGGATCTATAGAAGACGAAGTCGCTGATGGTATGTTTTTTTGATTTTTACCTTTCGGAACTAGGTTTTGACCTCTCTTTGCATAAATGGGACTTCCGCATAGTTTTTTTTTACCCCCCTAACATTTTGGCGCCTGTGACAGTATTGTAATTTGTTTGCACAACCTTGCTTAGCTAAGATTTGCATAATTAGTAGCCGTGCTTGTTATGCTCATATTGATCATTTGAAATGGTGCAAATTCATAGAGGATTGTATGCTGAGCATTAAGGAAAATTTGTTGTACGCATAGAACAAGCATCTTTCCGTCTAGGTGATAATGACTTTTGACTCCTTTGTCGTAAGACAGTTACTAGTGTAATTCCAATTACTTATTACTGCAATTGATGTAGCATGTGCTCAAAAATAATCCGGAAACGCTCTTCAAATTTCAGGTATTACACATCTCATTTGGTACTAATTAGCCACATGTTCTTTGTTCAGCTGTGACAGTTCTCCACAGCTGACGAGCGGGTTAAACAGAAACATTGTTACTCAAACTGTTAAATTTTAGTGGTATAAACAGTTCTTGAGGAAAGCATCAAGTTTTGGGTTTGGTAAATATTGCAGATGAATTATGCATTGATACTAAAAAAAATTATAGTTTTAAGATGAGCTATAAGCAAGGAAGATTGCTACATATAGCAGGCATTATAGAGTGACAGATATGTACTGCTGAATCCTTGTGTATGTTATTTTACCCTTTTTAATTCTCTGTAGCTCAGATGGTTTTACTATCCCTTATGTAATAAACTAAAGTCATTATCCTCCTAATGTAATTCAACATATTAATAGTTTTAATTGAAGAAAATTTCTTAAGAATGTTCGCCATGCAGACATTGCAGCAGCCGCAGAAATACATCCATTTCGTTTTCTGCCTGCACATGTTGGTGTCATTAATAGTTTTGTGACTGCCTACTGACTGGATGTCGGCAAAACATGCCATTGTAATTGCATTCACCTTAGCAGGAAAATTGCAAAAGCACATGTTGGTAACAATGGGTTTCTATTTCATTGCAAGGTCGTATTTGTAGCACTGCAGGTATATCACATGACATGTATCTCTAGCTTCTGGAATTACTTTTTTAGATAGACAGTTGTCCCTGTCATTTTTGAGGTCATTACAGGTGGTAGTTGATTTTAAGAATTTAACTTATCATGCATCCAATAAATTTATATTAGCAAAGGGCATGCATCTTTTGAAAAATGCTGTGCATTTCATATTCCCTGAATGTATAAAGGTACAGGGATAAACGCTAATAAGTGAGCTTTACATTATGTCAGCGTTCTTTCTTAACGATTTGTATTGATTTAGAATCCCTTTGCATTTTCGAGGTGCAATGAAGATGGTTCCTGCTTAAACTGTTTCCATGAATCAAAACAGTAGCACCCTTCGGTCGTGTCAGCACACCAGTTTACCATTGCCAGATTTTAATTTTTTGTTTATGCAACCTATACAGTAATAAACCATGAGATGTCCTTTTTGTCAAATATTGTGCAGCGGTAAAAATAAGCAAAGCTTACAGTACAGGTCCCAGCATTTCTAGTCAGCACTGCTCGGGCTAAAATTATCCTTAGTCTATTTTAAGCTTGGAATTGATTGAGTGCACTGCGCCAGATTGGAGTGAGAGTAGGTGGCCTGTCTTGGCTTGCAGAAGGCAGCTGCCTTGACCTTGGCTGGCTGCAGACAAGGGACCGAGCTTGACAGAAAATGCTTTGTTTTATGTAGCTATACTTATCACACTAGAGTCATCAAAGATGATTGATGACATAGTTGCTATTTGTTTATAGCAACATTTTATTTTCTGTCATGAAATGATATATTTTTGCTCAGTTTTTAGATGATTGTTACAATTTAGCAGTTTATTCCTGTTCAGACATTTGTATATCATGGCTTTTTTTCTTGCCTTGGTATAAGATAACAACAGGGACAACAATTTTCAGGCTCCGTGCTGAAGAGACAGTGTTCATTCTCTTTTTAGCTCCGTTGCCTGCGTATATATATTTATTATATAGCACACAAATGTGAATCTCGTAATTGTGACAGTTAACTTAAAATGTACATTGGGTTTATAGAAAGACTAGAAGGTCATGTGATTTAGTAAATTCAAGCTTAGCCTTCTTGATGACCAAAGTGTCAGATTTCTCAATCTTCACAGTACATTTAGAAGGACATTTTGATGTTGCTGGCAAAGCATCACAAAGAGGTCAGCAACATAGATTGTATGTCAGGGTTGTATGTGGATACATTTATGTTTTGAAGGCCTCTGCTAATGGAAGAACTGGGGTCATAGGCATATCTGTACAAACATGACTATGATTTTGTGATGTTTGTAGGCATGTGCTTGAATTCACCCAGATTTCAAGAAATATCTTAAATTGAGCTTTACCCAATCATTAGATACACCTATAAATCCTTAAAGCACTAATACTCTGAAAGGAAGAATCTGGTAATCAGGGCAAAGTTTTAGGTTTCCATCCACCTAACAGTGCTTTATGTCACTGGCAGATTCTGTATATTTACTTCTATGCTGTCACTAAGCATGGCAAGTGAAATCATTATTTTGTGACTCATTGGTTCATAGCTGTGATTAGTCAGTTGTGGTTCAGTTAACTCCTTTTTAAAGCCACCAAAAGGGGCAGTGGCTTTTACTCCCTTATCAAATATCAAAACCAGATAGGTTCGACTAGATTTATGTACATAAAGCACCTGACCCATTTTTTAAAAAGGTGCCGATATTGTTTTTAAACTGTATTTAAATGGTAGAGGGACTGTCCTTTTGGAAGGTGGGGAGGAACAGTTGCTTACTATAATTCCCAAGGTATTAAAGAAACATGTTTGCCATTCTAATTGTAAGTTTTAAAGTCTCTCGTGTTCCAGCGGACATTATTTCCTGTGTGGAATTCAACAGTACTGGTGAATTGCTGGCTACTGGTGATAAAGGAGGGCGTGTAGTCATATTCCAGCGCGACCGAGCAGTAAGTTGTAATTGGGATAGTTCTGTTGGCCTGTCCAACTGAAATAATTTCATTTAAAAAAAGATGCAGCAAAAAAGAATATTCTTAGGATTGTGGTAGATGTTTTCAATTTTGTAATGCTTTTTAATGGAGCTTGTGTTGTAAACCTTTGGCTGCTGTGTTATTATTTTAATGATTGCTCCTGTCATGGTAAAGTAGAGCTGCTTTTTTTTTTTTTGGGTCTCATCTGAAGAGTTCAAATTATGCAATATACTGATCCTTGCTTTGCAAAGATCAACTTCAAAGGACAGTCCGGTGCTGGCGGGAAGGGAGTAAGCGTAAATAACACTGAAACTGTTTTTGAGATCAGCATCCATTATCATTATGTTTGTGTGTTTTTCTTTGTAGTAGAGTGCTTTGAACCTCCCTTTAGTGGTGTGAAAAAGTGCTATACAAATTAACTTCATTCAGTATTTATATGAATTATTGTAAGGTGTATTTGATGCATGCTTAACTCAGGTTATTTCTCTTTCAAGCAACGTGTCTCCTCTGGACACAACATATTGATCATTTTAAAAATAAATGTACAGCAAAGTAACTGTCACAAAAACATAATTTTCAAAAGTATTTCAGTAATAAGCTTTTGCAGAAGATAGCTATTTGTTTCTTTATGAAGCAGCAGATTTTGTTCTTTTAGAAAATTCACACGTAGCAGCTCCCCACAATGCTGGTTTTTAAAGGCAAATTTCTGAAATAGGGCCACAAAAAAAGTCTGGGGAGTTACAAGATGTGCAGTAATTCTGATGATTTTTTTTCCTGTACAAAACAGCGAGCAACAAATGAAACATTAACCCATGTAGTAATGTTTTGTAAACTTATCCACAAAAACATTAAATTTGAAAAAGACCAGATAGGTTGTTATTTAAACCTTTACTGTGCACAGCGGCCGATAGTCTAAACAGACAACATTCGAAAGCGTCCATAACAGCCATTGCTAAAATTCTCACATTGTTTAAAAGATCGCGAGACTTCCGGCAGTTCACTTTCAATTTATTCGATTGTTTATCTAAATATTTGACTGCATTTCCTCAAATTTTCGCATCAATGTGTTTGCTTTTGGCCGCTGTGCCCAGTAAAGGGTTGAGCCAAGGAAAGTACCTTCTAGAGAACTGATTCTGCTCTTAATTGCATCATTTATTTCCCCTGTATTGTCAGCCATTCGCAAATGGGAAAAAAAGTACATTACACATTTCTAAGATGCACATTTTATAACCAGATGAGCCATCAGGGATGCGACCTCTTTTGAGTTAAGATGTGTGGCTGTATGTTTGTGTGGATAATTTGTGGATAGCTGCTGTGACGTTTTGGGTGAAGAGTGCACTTATAGATGGATGCGAGCGTGAGTGTACATCTACATGTACCTACGCTCGCAGCACTCTTCTTCCTTTTTCAGACAAAAAGGCTGGCCAACGATTTCCACATTTAATGTAAAAAAAAATGAATGAATGAAACGGGATTAACTATGGATAATAAATGTTATGAGCTCTGCGGCAGTGTCACTTAACTGATGATGATATAATTCAAACAGTCAACCAGGTAACTCAGTATCTAATGATTCGAAGATGCGATAAACGGGTGAACAGATGAGTCGGTGATCAGGTAATCCAAACACAGGGGATCAGGTGACCCAGTATCCAATGCGAAACGACGACACAATAACTCATTCAAATTGATGTTTATAGAGTTAGACGCATGTTGGTCGGAATATGGAGTTCAGCCCAGTTGGTACTGTCTCTCAGCTCGACACCTGGCTCATAGGAACTACCCCTTGGTAGACAAGATGTTACTAAGTCACAGAGGAGTTTCTGCTGTCAACGTAAATTCTCTTCGATGATTCGCCACAGAACCTAGCCTCGACAGTCGAGACACTGACGGTTTACAATATATCCACTAAACCGTACCAGTTAGTTTTCTCCGTTTGCTTGTCGCAGAATCATTCTCTCAGAAGTGGAGTCAGCAATGGTTTGCAATAGATGTCTGCCGTCTCCATATAACTCGCTGCTCTCTGATGTGTTACCTTAGAATCTTCTCTCAAAAGTCCAATCACTGTTTGCAGAGAATGTCTGCCATCCCCGTATAGCTCTGTTCTCTCTCAGTGGTTGCCGCAGGATGCCCAAGGTATCGTTAACCAGCCTAACCACCCTCTCTCCCAGGTTTTAGCCAATCAAGCCCCTAGCCGGTTGGTTACTAGGAGAATCGCTTGGCGACTCAATGGCTCTGTGGGATCCATGCCGACCGACTACATTAATTTCTGTACAATTGTGGCCGGCATGGATTATCACCTTGATTAGTCCGTGTCGGCCACTATTACATCACACCATAATGCCTTCCACCAAGATTTCATCTTTCTTTTCAAAACCAAAATCTCCCGTTTCTTAGTTGCGTCGTGGTGTGATGTAATACGCATGTCTGCTTCACACGCTCACAAACGTGCCCCAGGCCTTTGAACACTTACTAAAATGAATAATAATAATGATGATATAAAAATGTTTGAGCCGTGAAACGTTACAGCTGCCTTGTGCATTTTTTAAATTTATGTACAGGATAAATACAATTGCAAAAGCACACTTTCAATAACCAAGATACTCTGTCTAATATTTTTGGTCAGAACCTGGTTTCATGCCTGCTTTTTGCATATCTCTTCTAAAAACGCAGCA
Organism: Marisa cornuarietis; assembly: GCA_004794655.1. Lineage (NCBI taxonomy): Eukaryota > Metazoa > Mollusca > Gastropoda > Architaenioglossa > Ampullariidae > Marisa > Marisa cornuarietis. Next base: position 2,232,971 of record SMMW01000090.1, read on the forward strand.
GAATCATACCACAAAAAGATACTGGGAATCTTTCTTGATCTCTGCATCTTGCACATTCTCTTTGTGCAATTCTATGCTTTGTATTGTTGAAATATCAGGTGTGTGATTTGTATGCTGCTTTCAGAAATTGTTCTGAAAGTAGTTTTATTTTCACACATTCCTGGCGAGAAAAATATCCATTTGTTGACTATAATTTTACTTAGAAGAGTGGTGGCGGGCAGGGGGGTTTGAGTGAAGATGTTTTTTTTTTGTGAAAAGGTGAATCATGTTTTAAGAGTAGGACTGTTGGTACTTTTGAAATATTCTAGCTAATTTTCTCACTTATGTTTAAGAAATTTATCATTAGAAACATTTGTTGCAGAGCCGAAATGCAGTGCCAAGTCGTGGGGAATACAATGTATACAGCACCTTTCAGAGTCATGAGCCAGAGTTTGACTACCTCAAGAGTCTAGAAATTGAAGAGAAAATTAACAAAATTAGATGGTTACGCCAGACCAATCGCAATCATTTCCTCCTGTCAACTAATGGTAAATATCAAGTAAATGTGTTTTGACCAAAATTTGGTGTCTTCTTGATGAAAAGTTTCAACACAAAGAAAAAGTGAGATACAAAGCTTATGCATGGAGTGCCAGTCATTCCACTGAAGGTGCAGGAATGGCAGCTAAACTAATCCATAATCCTATACCCTTTGTCTTGTGGCCTATCTTGAGTGGTTCTATCTTTCTCAAAGGAACAAAATAGGATTGTTGTTCGTAATTCATTTTTTAGACAAAAGAATAACAGCACTGGTGATTGTTAAAAGATAAGCATAGACAAGAGGAATCGGGTAACAAAAAACTGAAGTTTTACATAGAAGAGGGAAAGAATGTTTTTCTTTGTTTGACAGTTTGTAAATATATATTTTAAAGTGGTGTGGATTTACACTTGCTCATGTTACAGACAAAACTATCAAGCTGTGGAAGGTTGCAGAGCGAGACAAGAGACCGGAAGGCTATAATCTAAAAGATGAAGCTGGGTTAGTACGTGATCCATCCAATATTACACAGCTACGTGTGCCCATTTTTCAGCCAATGGAGTTAATGGTGGAGGCATCACCTAAACGTGTCTTCGCCAATGCACACACTTACCACATCAACTCAATCTCTGTGAACAGCGACCAAGAAACGTACTTGTCAGCTGATGACCTTCGCATTAATTTGTGGAATCTGGAGATAACAGATCAGAGTTTCAGTATCCTTTTGTTGCTGTGAAAATGTCATTTTGCTGGGAAGCCATTTGAATTCTTAAATGGGAGTCATAAATATATCTATGTAATTGTGCAAGAAGAACAGTGAAGGTAAAGTAACAAAAGTTAAAGAATTGTGTTGCTTGTTGAAAACAAAAAGCCACCAATAGGTATTGAATTTTGTGCTAAAGTGTTTAGGCAAATTTTCTGAAACCACTGGTTTCTTTACCCTCTGTGTGTTTGCTATTGTGCATATTTAACATACTTCAAAGAGTGAATGGGGTAGGGTTATAATTCATGCCTCTGTTAATTAACTTTAAAAATCAGCACTGAAGTAACCTTGACCACACTTTTAGACATAGTGGACATAAAGCCAGCCAATATGGAAGAACTGACAGAAGTTATTACTGCTGCAGAATTTCACCCTCAGCAGTGCAGCACTTTCGTCTACAGCAGCAGTAAAGGCACAATTCGTCTTTGTGACATGCGTGATCAAGCCCTTTGCGACAAGCATGCCAAGTGTAAGTTCAGTCTTTAGGCACATACATTATGAAACCTGCTTTAATAAACTTTTGCTCAGAAATGGTATCACTTAATGTCTTGAGCATTTCTGTCACGTGTTAAAGCCCCTAAATTCTTGGGTGGTTTAGGAGTGAAATTAAGGCATAACCACCTCTCCTCATAGGGTTCAAGTACTCACCCAGGAACTGGAGAAGTACTCAGCACAATGTGGATATTCAATGGTCAGTGTGCCACAGATGCAGCTGCTTTAGCCACCTTTTAGAAACAAAGTAGTCCTATAATCTTTGGGAAGTGACAACACTTTTCCTGGTGTCAAGCTTTTTTTTTATATTATGTGCGCATCTTTGTGCCCCAGCCTCTACGGGGTTAGGTACCAATTTAGCAGCCCTGTCGCACTGAGCTGCATAGAAATTGAACTGGGTGGTGTACTGCCTGCCTCTGGGTTCAGCTGTAATAATAATAAATGAAGATTTGTATAGCGCATATTCACACTCATAGAGAGCATGCTTTTAGCGCTTAGAAACAAAGAAGAGACATGGACTAAATGGATAGAACACAAGGGGCGTAAGAATAAACGACAGTGCCGACGGCAAACAGAAAACAAAGATGAAAAACACAAAAAGACACCAAGTAGCAGAACATAAAAATATAGGGATTCTGCAGAGAAAGCTGGTAGAAAATTAGCAAGAGCAGAAGCGGGGAGGGTAAGAAGGATGAGCATTGTGTGGACTGTGTTAGGAGTAATGCTCAAGGAAGAAGTGCGTTTTCAGTGCAGATTTGAAGGATTCAATTGTAGGAAGGTGGCGGATATGGAAAGGGAGAGAGATCCATTGTTTTGCTGCACAGTAACCAAAAATCCTGTGACCATATGGCTGAGGACTAAACCACCACTTCACCCCTTCTCGACTAGAGGCATCTATTAAGTGCTCTCTTAAGACCTCTGTTGCCATTTGTGGCTTTTTTTGTCTGTTAAGAGCAGCTGAATATTGAAAGTCTGTCTTCGAATACTTGTGCCATGGGACAGTTTTGCTTTGATATAATGTGGTAAGGTCCTTGACTATGTTTACTTGCATGTTTTCTTTCTGTTATGTTAATCTGAATTTGTCATCAAAAGAAAATTATGTGCTGGTTCAAGGATGTCACCTGTTTTATTCTACTACTATTAAATGGAAATGCACGTTGAGGTTGAAGGGAGAAGTCTGAACGCTTCCTTCCATTTGTTCTCGTTGCTGCAAGATGTTAGAAATTAACAGGGTACAGTATGTGGCAATGCTTGCTCGTTCTTTCTCACACACACAATGAATTGAGTTACCAGGAAGCTTTTTTTGTGAAACCCTGTTCAGACATTTGTATATCTGGCGTTTTGCTGCCATGGTATAAGAAAACAACAGGGACAGTAAATCTCAGGCTCCGTGCTGTTAGAGGCATGCTCCATTCTCTTGTCAGCTCCGATATCCTGAGAATATGTTAATTTCTGGAAATAAGTTGCTTTAGTGCCTTGTGTTCAATCCTTTATGCAACAATTTTATCAGACCCAAAGTAATTATGCAATGACATTTCCAAAAATAATTTTTGACATAATGGTTCAAAAAGTCTGCAATGACTGAAATGTTTATTCCTGTATCTATTGGCTTTTAAGTGGCAACACAATGTGTACAAATGAACAAATATAAAATTTATGTTGTTGAAAAACAACTATTATATAAGAAAGGCTTTGGAATTGAAAATATGTCATTATTCATTCTGATGTGTGTCGTGATGTTGTTTTTGAAAAGTGGTGTTCAGAAAAATTCAGCTCTTCAAAAGTTGTTCTTCTGTTAAACGATCATATTTTGTACCTTTTTCTTGACATAGTAAAAGATTTTCAAAATAGTGCATACAAGTGTGCTCATTTGTTGAAGGCACCGCACATACATGCAACAAGATGGAAAAAGCACTTGATATCTGTCTTTAAATGGTTTTGTTTCTTAAGATGATTGTCTCTTTTTCCTGTTGTACAGTGTTTGAAGAACCAGAGGACCCAACTAGCCGAAGTTTTTTCTCAGAGATAATATCCAGCATCTCGGATGTGAAATTCAGCCATAATGGGCGGTATATGATGACACGTGACTACCTGTCTGTTAAAGTGTGGGACTTAACAATGGAAAAAGAACCAGTAGAAACCTATCAAGTACATGAGTATCTACGCTCCAAGTTGTGCTCTTTGTATGAAAATGACTGCATTTTCGACAAATTTGAGTGCTCATGGAGTGGTGATGATAGGTAAGTTAACAAATTGCTGTCAGAGAGAGGGGTTGTATGTTCTTACTTTATTTTTAATAGTAGGGATATTCTTCATAAGCAGTACTGACTGCTTGTGCACATGTATTTGATGACAACAATGCAAAACTGACCGTGCCATATTCTCTTGCAGTTTATTCCTGTTCAGACATTTGTATATCATGGCTTTTTTTCTTGCCTTGGTATAAGATAACAGCAGGGACAGTAAGTTTCAGGCTCCGTGCTGAAGAGGCAGGGTTCATTCTCTTTTTAGCTCCGTTGCCTGAGTATATATATATATATTTATTATATAACACACAAATGTGAATCTCGTAATTGTGACAGTTAACTTCCAATGCACATTGGGTTTATAGAAAGACTAGAAGGTCATGTGATTTAGTAAATTCAATCTTAGCCTTCTTGATGACCAAAGTGTCAGATTTCTCCATCTTCACAGTACATTTAGGAGGACATTTATTCTGATGATAGCACAGATTCTGCTTCTAATTTTGTTGCATTTGATGTTTAAGATGTAGTAGACATGAGAAAAATAGTAGAGGGATAAAACATGATTGGTCTATATTTTGGCCAAGCATTTAAAAGTTACAGAGAAATAAGAAGGAATATGTTGTGGATAGGTGATTGAAAATATTGATAAATTGTGGGGTGTAGCTTTGCTCTGAAAACTTTCTGTTAAGGTAATGTGCTGTTTGATTTGTTGCTAGTCCATGGATTTAACATGTTCAGCTTTGTTTTTTTGTTTGTTTCAGACACATCATGACAGGGTCATACAACAATTTTTTCCGCATGTTCGACAGGGAAACTAAAAGAGATTCTACCCTGGAGGCATGTAGAGAAATAACTAAACCTCGCACTGTGCTCAAACCTAGAAAAGTGTGTCAAGGTGGCAAGCGCAAGAAAGACGAGATCAGTGTAGATTGTTTAGACTTTAACAAGAAGATATTGCACACAGGCTGGCATCCTTTAGAAAACATTATTGCAATAGCAGCAACAAACAATCTGTACATATTCTGTAGCAAGGAATGACCAAGTGGAACCATAGCCTCTGTTATTTACAGTGTTCACTGGACTGCATAAATGTTTACCCACCCACCCATACCCCACCCCCAATAATACATAAAATGGAAGCAATGACAAGGAAATACAAGCTACAAAACAGAATGTTCACCACTGGTGTGTTGTGGGAGACCACCAGATGTGTGTTGCATTGCATGTCCATTGTGATGTTGTTGCCTCGTACCCATTCTTCATGTGCTTATCCTCCATTCATCTTGAAAAGATGCGGTGTGCTGGTTGGCATATCATGTAATCAAGAGGAGAGGGGGAGAGTAGGCAGGCAAAAGATTATCACAAAGTTGTGGCTACATGGGAAGATGTCTACCAAGAATACCTGGGTTATTGGCCCTTTTCCTTGCAGATCAGCTTAAGCAATGATGGTGCACTTGAGTGAGACCAGTCATTTTTGTGGTGCATTCCTCTTCCTTTGGAGGACAAAGTTCCCTGGTTGAACAGAAAAGGTTTTTTCCAGAGGTCCCAGAGTTTTCTTATCAGAACTGGCTGGATAGTTTTTTCAGTATTGTTGATATAAAATGTGTGTGTACATTTAGCAGAACAAAAGCTACTTGTGATATATAAAAACACAAAGGTGGCAATCTTGGTGTATTTCAATGAAAATGGGCGGACCAACGTCTAGCAAAACTCATCTTCTGCAACCATTTATTTGTAAAAGTGTTATAAAGCTTCTTTTGTCCTCCTCAGTTCATTGATGGGCACTGCTTGTTCCTCTTGTCCATTCCCATGCTGTAGTTGTTTTTTTTTAATTTTAAGATCGATGGTTTTGCACCTTGTTAGCAACTGTGAAAGTTATAAACCATCGGTGCCCATATGTCCCCAGGTGTTTTACAGCCAGAAATTGCTCTATTGCATGCATTTGAATTTTTTTAAAGGCACCATGTCCAATAATTTAAAAAAATTAAAAAGCAATAAACCAAAAAGTGGTTGAATAATTATGTTGCAAGAGTTTTTGACTGTGGTAGCTATTGTGCAAGATGTTAGCTGGTCAAAAAGTTAGTGCTTTTTTTTTTAGATTAAGGAACAACATAGGTTTTCAGGGACTACCCAAAAACAAAAAAATATAAAAAAAATTGTACAATGTCAGACTTTGGACAGCAAAGTAAATCATTTTTATCATTTTTAAATGACTTTTATTTTAGAAATTTTGGTGCCACTTTCATTGTAAGTATTTATGTTGAATCTGAGGAAGCCCCCTCTTTTTAAAAGTTAAGAGAAGGAGAGGGGGTGCTCAAGTGCTTCACTTCAGCCGGCTAATTCCTTAGGAAGCATTTTAGAATTTTGACTTTGTGACTTTTGGAAGGGACTGAAAACTGAAGTTTCCATTAAAACTTTGACAAGCACCTTAAGAGTTATGATGTCGTACATAACTTGGTATATCTATGTGAATATGGAGAAACACATTCTTGCCAAGATTAAACTAGTTGCTTATTTATCCTGTGCACTTGTTGTCATCAAAAGAGTGATTAAAATGGCTGACACATCTAATTTGACAATTTATCGGCAGTTTTGTGATCGAAAATCCTTTCGTTTCTTAAGATGTGAAAAAACTGGCAAAATATGTTGGTTTAAATGTGCATGATTAATGCATGGGTTGCACAATTTCTATAAGGGACTTTACAGTGTGCCTATCAACATTTGTAGTCCCCTTTGCCATGAATAACCTATAAAAGAAAAGATTGTGCTTAGCAGGGTGAATATAATAATGTTCACAAAATAAGGCCTACATTCATCTTTCTACAATAGTTTTTTTTTTAACGTGAACTTGAAGCCTTTTCTGTAAAGTATCACTTAAACATTAGCCTGTTAATGGCATGTGTCCATTCTCTTTATGAGGTTATGTAAGTGCTTGTGTACTAATATTTGTGCTGCTTAGCACAGATCAAGTTTAAAAGGGTGCAAGCATTAAATTTTCATCCAATTGTTTTCGTAAACTGTCACACTTGGCCAATAAAATATCTTTGTAATGAAAATCATTGCACGGGGTCATCAGAATTGTTGGTCTACTCTTCTTAATCACTTGCCCATTAAGGGCTAGAAAATGTTTGGTGTGCAGAGAAGCGTCAGCCATGCATAACTACAGCATAACAATGTGCTAGTTCACATTGATGAGAAATACATCACAGTACTGAAACCAGCATAAGGAGGTAAAATGTGTTAAGTGTAGTCAAATTTTGTCAAAAGGGCTGAGAAAAAGAACAAAAAAGTTGTAGTAGAAGATGACAACGTAAAATATAACATCCCATTCTTATAGGAGTGTACACAATTTACAGTTTACCAGACCTAGACCAAAAAGGTCAGTTAAAAGGGATGCATGTAACTGAGTATCAGAAATTTAGAGATCCTTTAAATGCACACTAAAGATGGGAAAACGGCTGAATGGTTGTACAATGGAAGTACTCTGGTTTGATTTCTGTGTGGTGTAAATGAATTTTGGCTTGTTGACCCTGAGAATGGTGCAGCCTCTAACAACCATCTGTAAATGTAAAAGACAAACTAAGACAGGTCATGCTTCTTTTTCATCTTTATCAGGAAGAACAGTGTATTGCCATAACAGCCAAATGTTATTCCATGCAAAGGGGAGGAACAGAAACCCACTACTGCCTATAGTCAATGCCTTTGTTTAGTGCCTACATATTACCAAACAGTTCAGCTAAAAAGCTAAGTTTTGCTATCATAAATGACAATATTGCTTATCAGGTTATTAACCACAATGTTGAACTTTTTTACCCTTGACTGTTATCTCTGGAAGACTATCAGGTCCCTCCACTCCCCACTCCCATCATTGCTATGATTTTTCATAGTTCTGTTCTTAAAGCTTGTTCAGTTGTACAGCTTACAACTGACACATTTTAAAGCATGTTCATGCACACATACATATTTTTTTCTGATCCTAACACAAATCCAAATGACCCACTGCATTAGTAGTGTTAACCTGACATAAAGGAAGCTGTTGATATACAAGGAACACAAAAGCCAAAATAAGCCTCGGTATTATTGGTATCCAATTTGCATCATGGATGTTTAATGATATCTGAGAAATTTGCGTCCTTGTAACAAACGAGCATATGCAAAATTTACATTACTGTAATCCTATCAATGGAAGGCTAACAATATGTATAGATAAAATCATCAAAACACATCTTGCACAGAATCGAAGGGGAATGAAGTTACATAATTAAGCCTATGCATTACCCAGGCAAACTTGACCCATTCATTGTAATTAAAAACTCAGTACTTAATTTTGCAAACAAAATGCTTCACCTGTAATGTGCATTTGGTCAGGAAACAAAAAGGATTCTGCAAAGGACTAATAGTCTGTTCAACTTGAGAGTACTAGCATTTGCAGATGAAATTTCAACAACAACAACAAAAACCATTATTGCTTTCACACACGCAAATAAACTGCACCATTTACATATTTACCTTTTTCATTTTTCAGAATTTCCTTAGGAAATTGGAAATTTTTCACTTAAGGACGTTTCTGATTTTGGAGGGGGGGGGGAGGAGGTAAGTACTCAAAACCACAATCAATACTGGTCTAAAGCAGTACTCAAATGTACTGTTTTTTAGAATGTAGTTGAGTGCTACATTATCACATCAAATGCAATAAGGTTTCCATGTAATTAATTATAATACATTTTATAATTCCTTGATTTCAGAAAAGATTTCTTGCATTCATCTTACGAATCGTGTGTGGCATCAGAATTTGGCAAAAACATCTAATTCCAGGAATGTTATAGGCTATGTTTTATTGGTGTACTCTGCACTGGATCGAGTATCTATATTTTTTGTTATTTTCTATGTTCTAAAATGCTGCACATAAGAAATTGTGACAAACACTACACCAAACAAACATGGACAACACTATAATTTAAGACATCACCACTTTCTTGCACACATACTGACAGGAGGGGGGGGGGAGGAGAGAGCACCTGTTTGCTTCTCCCCAAAGGCAGACAGGTTGTAAGCTGTCAAGCTGGGAAAGAGAAATCACTAATACCAATATAGACTGTTTTGTACTGAAGCTGCACATTAACAAGACTGACTTAACAAAGGGATAAATGAAAAGTGGGCAATAAAAATCACAGCTGAAAAAAGTTTGCAACAGAATTCAACCTGCATGATGCTGGGTACACAAGCAAATATATTATGAAAATGTATCCTCGCATACATCCAAGCAAAGGGAGTTACACTTGTTTTATTTTGTACAACAGAAGTCAGCACAGGAATAACCTAGCATCAGATCATGTAGGCTACCTTCACACGGAGTAAATTGTAATGTGCAGATTAGTATCATAAATAATAGAAAAGCTGTACACATACCATTCAATAATAAAGCATAATATTCAAAGAAAACATAAGCTTGTGCTATTGACTTGCAGTGAAAGACCTGTCTTGATTGTTAACCCAACCCATCTCTCTTTGCAGCAATAAAATTTTCAATCTCTGGCTCTCAAAACTGTTTAACATGTTCAACATTATTATGACCAACTAAAAAACAACATTGTTGCTTTAAATAATAGACAATAATATCACGATTTACAAAAAATTCACTTAACTGTGGACATAATATAATAGTTTAAATTTTTACTACAAAATATAAGGTAAATCAAGTGAATTTGTAATAAAATGGTAGATTTTCCTATAAATTGAATTAAAAAAATGACAAAGTCATCTGTTAAAAATCATTAAGAAATATTGTTTCTGTTAGGGTGGTGGAAGGAATAGTAGGAGAGTACTGTTTAAAGAGAGTTACTTAAACAAACATCAAAACCTCAATTTTGACCTGCTGCCTATTCGTCACAATATCAAGTAATAAAAAAAGACTTTGTAATCTGTGGCAGGATGAATAACAGCAGAAGATAATATCAAAGAAAAATATCATGTGACTAGACCATTCTGCATAGTCTTGCAGGAAGGCTGATTTCAAACAGCTAGCAAATGATTTTTCAGTTAGTAAACATAAAACTAAAAAGCGTAGCAGCAAACAATGCACAAGTGGACACCAGCCAAGCCTTTTCAAAGCACTGCAATGACAAAGATGATGGCATTAAAGTTTCTGAGGTACTGGCCTTAGGCTCATCTGTAGCATTGCTACTGCCATCTACACTGCTGTTAGAATTGGGAGATGAATCAGACTTGCTGCTGCTGGTGTAGCCTCCTGGAATAATCTCAGCTAAAATGTCCATCTCTGTGAACAGGTCTATGTTGAACTGAAACACTACTCGTGTTTCATCTACAATTTTCTGAAATGTCTCTGTGTCCAAAATCAGACTGTTTAAACGGCCAGAGTAGAAATCCTTGAACCTTTTTAAGTTATCAATATTTTCAAACCTGTAAAACCTTAGGCCATCATTGTTCTCATTGCTGCTTTCGTTATCATTCAACTTGAGATTCAGGTGCTTGCTGAGCCTGTAGCGAAGGATTTGCCCACCAGAAAGATCACCTAGATACCGGCCATAGCAATGAGCAACGAGTGCTGCAGGGTCACTCCTCCCTAGATGCCGGATGCGTTCCACATATTTGTGTGCAGCAAAAGTACATTTGGCCTTTTTTGCCCACTCTGTGCCAAGGAAAAATTCCAGATCTTTCTCAATGGCCTGCTTGCGGTTTAGCTGCTCTGGGAAGTAGATAGCCCCCAGAATTGGATGTTGTTTATTTTTCTCTACCTCCTCTTCCAGAGCTAAGTAGATATGGTAAAGATCAGCGAGGAAAAGCGAGTATGACTGCCGAGTTATGCCACCACCAATGACCTAACAAAGGAAACATTTTATTGCAATGTATAAGACATATCTATAGAATAAATTAAAACTTTCCAGAACTGCCTACTAATGTTCGCTCTACAGCATTCTGTTACACATTAACAATGCATATAACCTAAAAGCAGTGAGTGAAAATGAAAGTAATAGCATCTTTAACCTTATTACTTATAAAACCAAGTATTTTCCATGGAATTTCTTTCTATAAATGAAGGTGGGTTAATGAGTAAAAAATCCTCTAATTTCTCAATATCCCAAAACTGTCAAAGCACGCTGAGTAAATCATTGTTCTGCCCTGTCCGCAGGCTAAAACTTACCTTGAGGATAAAGGTGGCTTTTTCAGCAAGTTCGTGCAAGTCTTTAGATCCATTTTTCATTGCTTGCTGAAGCATATCAATTTTTTGTGCACTGTCCTCTGAGTAAGCTAGGCCTTTTGCTCTGGACTGCTCTTCACTTTGAGTGCTGTAAGCGTCATCTGCTTGTGAGCTTGATCCAGCTTTTGTTTGACCGTCCATGCTGTGAAAATATTAAATTCAAAATGTTAGTACCCCTACCCCTGGAGATTATAGTGATGATGGCGGTGGTGGTACTGGTAGAAACAAGGCTGAAATTGTGTAGTCTAGAAGGTGGTCTGATGAGTCTTGAGAGTGATATATAATGCTGAACTACAATGGTGATAGCACGGGACTAACATGCTTAACTACAATGGTGATAGCACGGGACTAACATCATGTGCACAGTTTTGGAAAACATGAGTCACGCTGGTTTCCTTCTTCACACCACTGCTTACTGGATCAGAGCCGGCGCTGGGGGGATGCGGGGCATTGTGCAAATAGAATGCGGGGCCTTTGGAAGCCGGCACAACATACGTAACAGGGCAATAAAAAGTGCTGGTTGTCTTCCGAATAATGAATACTGGTTTCGAGGAAGGCACGACCATGCCCGAAGACATTTCGCCACCGCATGTCTTCAATTCAAAGGATCAGGATGACAGGTCTGACAGCTTTCTGATAAAAGGGCAGCAAAACTGGCTCACACAATAACGCACAGACGAATTTACTCTGCTGAAAAGGAAAAGGACATGAATTTTTAGAATTTCAAGCAAATTACGGACTTTCTCATCCCTACGGTGCACGTAATTGTTAGCGCAGAACCCTCATCACGCGTGGGGTCTTGGGCGGTCGCCCCTGCTCCCCGCCGCCACCCTCCCACCTCCAGCGAATCATTATGACGAGTTTTGCTGAATCACTGGCTGTGATGCGAGAACAATGTCCTCAGCCCATCTTATTTCTTTCATATTTCATATTGTTACCGCTCACGAATTAGGAATTAGGAAGTATAAAAGTTGTTTTATTAATTTTTTTATTTTATTAAAGTTGTTTTTAAATCACATTTATAAGTCATTTTAACTGCCATGCAACATGAAATGTCTAGACGGTCCCTTAAACTGCGTTTCTAAGTCAAAATAATATATAGGTCTCCGCTCTACGATGTCAGTGTTAACATCAAATTTACGATGCACTAATGCTGCTACGCAAAACAAATTATGAATTTTCCCCTGTGTAGCATTTATCCACGGTCGAGTTGAGTCTAATGTCTACGCAAAACACAAGAAAATCAAACAAAATTACACTTCCTTTGCCCCAGTCACTCACAAAAGCTCTGTGTGTATTATTTAGACCATCAGCGTCCATAGCATGCAGTTACAAAGATAAAAATAAAACGACTGCCTACACCCGCAACGATCAATGTGATCGAACACAGACGAAAAATTGTGATGAACATTAATTTTACTATACTTACATGTCGTGGACTATTTATTCGGTGCAAACTACCCAACGATCTCACTGATTCATATAAAGACGCTGTTGATGGAAGTGATGCTGTCTCGATGTTGTCTGCGGTCAGCTGAGCCTCGCCACACGCATGCGCAGCAGCTTCCACGAAACTTCGTCGTTAGCTCGAAGTCACGTGGGGTTACGAAGGAGGAGTAGAGCAGCAGACTTTGTCATTCTATTCATTTTGACAGCTCGCAGTGGGACACTGCTATCCGAATCGATTGCATCCGGGGCTAAATGGCACATTTCTAAACCATAAAACTGTTTCGTAAAAACTAATTAAGACGTGCTACTAGAAAACTGATTTTAAGCCTTTTAAACTGATGAAAGATTCTCTCCTCTACATTAAAAACATCTTGGAGCTGTTCTAAACCTGCCAAAACAGTTCTAAAAGCTATCCTCGATCTACCATTTTGTAATAATAATAATGATGTACTAAACAAAATCGATTTATTATGGAATGGGCATCAAATCAAACCGTCAACACGATGCGAACTCTCTTATTGAAGAAGGTGTAAAAGGTCCAACTTTACGGTCTGCGTTCACCCGAATGCGTAGAAAGCCAATTATCTAAAAATAGATCTAGTCCGCGATTGCACCACCATGGCTGTGTGTTTATATAGATTCTTTCAGCCATTTGTAAGCGGGACGGCTTAGCCGTGGGGATACTTCGTTTGCTTAAAAACCTTTCACTGTCACTGAAATAATGGGCTTCACGTCCAGTTTCCCCTGGCGCAGTCCGTTCCTTTTATTTTCCCCACCTTTCTTTTATTCTGGAGACTTGAAAGATTTTCTGTCACTCGTTATTGTGCTAGCTATAATGTTCCTACTTTATAATCGACATAGGGAAGTAATAGCCGGTTCATATCTCGGCGTGGGATATTCATTTCACGCCGCTAGTCAGTAAATTATTTGTATATAAGATGTTTTGTAACAAATGTATTGCTCCGGTAGCAAGCCAAACCACAAGTCATAAATGCTGGGCGTAATTTTAGCAAATGAAAAAAAAAATCAGTTATAATTTTCTGAATCGGAACAGTTCTACGCTCTACTTTCTTTAGTTTAATGAGTTCAATGGGATATTCGCACTCTGTTTGAGCACCTTTACGTGGCGTCGCGCGAGCCACCCGAGTCCTGGGTAGCTTTTGGTACTTGACTCATCTTTCATATTTGTCTTGATCCATATATTTTTATTGTCGTTGATGTTGATGTCATTGATTTCCCAAATCCTTTGTTTTCTTCTATCTAATGGACACGCCTTATCACACTACAGTTTAAATGGGTTGTGATGGCGACATTCCCGCGTCGTCGTCGTCGTCGTCGTCGAATACTATTATAGAAAAAAATAGTGATGTAACGCCAAGCAGATCGTCGATCGTAACACTAAAATTCCGAGCGCGTGTACTGGTGAAGGTGCAAACAAATCAAACTTAAAGGCCTGTTGTCAGGTATGTGAAGCATGTAAAAATAGATTGTCATCGATTCCACAAGTATGGCTAGGCTTACATGAATTTATTTATTTTATTTCATTTTTTAATCATGCACGACTTCTTAGCCGTGTGGATACTTTGTAGTGCTTTACCGTTCGTAATCTCAGCGTGAGCAATTCATTTCATGTCATTGTTCAGTAAGCTACGTGTAGATCAAGCAATTCAACAGTTGTACCTTACATGGTTTTTTTTGGACATTTTTTTTGTTGTTGAAAATAATGAAAACTTATACGTCCAAAGAAAAAGGCCTGTGGCGAATGGGTACGACTCTGGTTAGATAAGTTTTTTTTTATATTGATCCCTTGTTGTACTTGTACCTCATCTTTCTTATCATGTTACTGCTATTTGTATATTTTTATCATCTTCCATGTGCGTTCCTTGGTTATCTCAAGAGTTTCAGTTCTTTTATGCTACTGTAGCAGGGAAGATGGGGACTGCTTGCCCAGTCTCACCACAATAATAAACACAGTCAACACTGTCGTGTGTTTCAGGTGATTTTACTCTCACGCCGGTTGATGGTTCTGGCTAAAGCGAAGCGTACACGAGAGAAATCCTTAACTGGTCTTTAACTGCTCCCACCTCCACAACTCTCTGTCTCTCTCTCTCTCTCTCAGAATGTTTCCGTCCCTTTCCGCTTCTCCCTAATATTCAGCCTACCTACCCTGAATATTCTCGAATCTACCTTGTTGCTACGGTGCCCCCTTTCTCTGTAAAAACCCAACAGAGAAGTCCTGAAGTCGGAGGAAAAATCAGTGGGTCATGCCTTCCGGTCGATCCAAAACAGGGGATACGGGGAACTGGCTAGGAATAAACCGGGGGATCGGAATTAAGGGGTCGCCGTACCAGAGAGTACATCGGACACCTTCCTCATTGTGCCGCCTCCAGTCCGTACATGTGTGCCAGCCTGTGTATGTGTACCTGCTTTAATTCCCTCTACCACATTACGTCTATCCATCTAATGGGCATGTCCCACTGTAGCTAATATATTCCTTTGATGGCATTCATGTGTGTTACGCAAGATTTTGTTTTATCTATTTATTATCGCAGACATGCTTTCGTTTATGGTGAAAAAATCGTCACACAGGCGGAGACCGTGCCTAATATTTGGATTTTGCGCTAAAGAAAATGTGACGACATCTTCTAATGGCCTGTACGAAAGGAAACCAGAGGGTGAAGCAGCATGCAAACCAACAGCGCCATTGGTTGCTGACAGAAGCCAGTACGCGAGGCGCTTGTGGTCAAGGGAGATAGCTCGGGTAAGAGAAAGAGTGTAATCCAGGGTTACTTCTCTTGGTATGGAAGTTCCATCTCGTCCCCCGAACACGCAAAAATCACGCAAGACAAAATAAGACACAAGCAAACATTGTCACACCAACTCACAAACAAATCCCCATACATTTACGCTGCTGAATTATTTTTAAACTTTTCAAGAAAGGATAATTTTTAAATTTACTGTGTAAGAGGTTTGTTTCTGATAAGTCCTTTTTTCGTGGAAAACGGTAGTGAAAACATAGCAAACAAAATATGTAAAAGAGTGATCGCTTAATAAATAAATAAATATGTTCATTTATCCATTTTTCAAGGTAAAGGTAAAGGTAGCCCCATGAACTTTGTCGTTAGGGGGTTAGGTGTTAGAGACCTCACTTCTTTCGGAGGGTGGTGCCCATCTCCTCTCCCTCGCGGCCTTACGTTACCGAACCCTCGTTGTAGTCAGGTACCCATTCTCCCCCCACCCCACCCAGCTGGGTCGACGGGGGGAAATCACGAGTTATTATTATTGACCTCTCGCAGTAAGTTCAATTTGCAAGTAAAATTTTTCTACCCCCCCCCTACACACAAATACAATGGCACCAAGAGTATTATTACACTCAGATGCCTATAAAATATTTGGTTCTACTACAGATCCCAGTGTGTGCCCTCAGGAAATCATACATCTTCATTACTGCTCTGATAAAGAGTCCGGATGCTCCAAGTTTAATTAATGCTTTTAAGAGCGTTGCGTGTCGGACTAAATTGCAGACCATCTTTAATTAAATCCACAAAGCACGCACAAAGCATAGTGGGCTTACTAAGATACTTCTGGATAATAGCATATAACGAAAGTATGTGGTCAGCTATTGAGTATGCTTTTCTAAATCCTGCTTGTGACTCTGATGGAATCTTGCTTTCTTCCAGCCATAGAATCTAGTGTTTGGGGTTATTCTATAACATTTACCAATCACACTCAGTAGCTCTCTAATTGTCTCCTTTTTTTTGAAAACTTGTACAATTACAGCTTCTTTCCATGTCTAGGCATTTCTCATTTTAAAAACATTATTGAAGTAGCTAGTCAAGAAACCCAGTACGTGTTCTTCTGCGACTTTCAACGTTTCTGCCAAAATGTTATTTAAACCTACCTCATTTCTACAAACAGTTTCATCTAGTGCCTCAACTCCAGGCAGTTGGTCAGCATCAGAGAGATTTAATCTGGGAGTGCCCGCGGTATCCGACTTAAAGACTTCTATAAAATGGTTCATCCATTCATATTTAGTGATTCTTTCTCAAGCTATTTTCACGCCTTTCTTGTTTAAACATGAGTTGATTTCTGTTCAGAACAGCATTGGGTTATTTATTTGTTGTGAATCGCTCTGCTTTAATTTTTTACAAATTGTTTTTTTTTCTTCTTGATTATTCTCTGATGCTGAAGTCTTGCCTCCACATACTGTATTCGATATCACTCCGATAAATTGCCACTAAACCTGCGTAGGTAACACTTGGTGAGCTTCTTTGCTTCTACACACTCGTGGTCAAACCATTCTCCATCTTTTTTACGATTGCTTACAAAGATTCTTTTTTTCGTGCATGTTGCAGCTGACGGAAGACAGTTCACAATTTAAAAAAAAACCATGTCGATGTTCTTTTTCTCTTGGGCTTCCCCTGTACTCAGAGATGTGGTTATTTTTTCCTGTCTCACACTTTTTCTATACACTTTCCATCTGCACGTGCATCAGCTCTGTCTGCTCGCGTCGCGCTTACTGTCAGTGAGACTGGAAGGTGGTCTGACTCTATTGTATTTACGACCTCCAGTGATAAGAATATACCTACCTCACAAAGTTCATTCCAAGCACACAATTAATCTAGCAGACTGGATATCTTAATCATGTCACCACCAGACAATGAAGAACAATATCTTGTTCACCTACTGTCACACGATAACGGGAGAAGAACAAGACAACTAGCATGGTGTATACACAAATGTTTAAAGATAAGAAGGGCGAAAGCCGAACTTGTATCCTGTGAAGTATGGTTATTAACCCTTGTCCATGTATGCTGATGTCGGGTGCTATGCATGTCAAATGTATTTTGAATCATGTTGCCGGTATTGGAGAGTGAGCATTGTATGTATTTTCAGCTCACTCTGTAAAAGTGACAATGGCTGGGCTTTAAGTTAATAAAATGTTTGTGTTTGCACTCACTCACTCACTCACTCACTCACTCACTCACTCACTCACTCACTCACTCACTCACTCACTCACTCACTCACTCACTCACTCACTCACTCACTCACTCACTCACTCACTCACTCACTCACTCACTCACTCACTCACTCACTCACTCACTCACTCACTCACTCACTCACTCAAATACTGTGCAAGTGTCTTTATCAATAAAATGTTCACTCTCTGGCTCTCAAAACTGTTTAACCTGCTCAACATTACTATCAACAACTGAAAAACAACACATCTGTTGCTTTTAATAAGTGACAGTATTATTAATAATTACAAGAAATCGACTTGTGTACGCAATACGATAGTTCTTAAATTTTTACGACATAAATATATGGTAAATATCCAATAAATTAAGAAATTTATCCACTAACAACCATTAAAAAATAAGTTTTCTGTTTAGGTGCTGAAAGGAATAGTAGGAAAGCATTGTTCAAAGAGAGCTTCTTTAAAAAAATATTAAAACCTCAATTAGTGTTGGCTATTGTTGGCTATACAGGTGACAATATAAAGTAACAAAGAAACTTGGTAACCTTTGGTAGACTGAAGAACAGCAGAAGATAATATCAAGCAAGGGAATCCCATCAGTCTCCAGGCATCATATCCAAAGAAATAAAAATAATATCAAAGAGAAATATGTGACTAAACCAAAGTCACGCAGGAAGGCTGATTTCAGCAGAAAAACTTAAAACCAGATTCCATACCACCGTTAAATGATGTTTTTCAGTTAGTAGACATAAAACTCATAAGTGCAGCAGCAAGGAAAGCCCCAGTGGATACCAGCAAAACTTTTTCAAAGCATTGCAATGACAAAGATGATGCCATTAAAGATTCAGAGGTATTTGCCTTAGGCCCATCTGTAACATTACTACTGCCATCTACACTTCCGTTAGAATTGTCAGAAGCATCCTGATCTGTACCAGACGTGCTGCTGCTGGTGTAGCCTCCTGGAATAATCTCAGCTAAAATGTCCATCTCTGTGAACAGGTCTATGTTGAACTGAAACACTACTCGTGTTTCATCTACAATTTTCTGAAATGTCTCTGTGTCCAAAATCAGACTGTTTAAACGGCCAGAGTAGAAATCCTTGAACTTTTTTAAGTTATCAATATTTTCAAACCTGTAAAACCTAAGGCCATCATTGTTCGCATCGCTGCTTTCGTTATCATTCAGCTTGAGATTCAGGTGCTTGCTGAGCCTGTAGCGAAGGATTTGCCCACCAGAAAGATCACCTAGATACCGGCCATAGCAATGAGCAACGAGTGCTGCAGGGTCACTCCTCCCTAGATGCCGGATGCGTTCCACATATTTGTGTGCAGCAAAAGTACATTTGGCCTTTTTTGCCCACTCTGTGCCAAGGAAAAACTCCAGATCTTTTTCAATGGCCTGCTTGCGGCTTAGCTGCTCTGGGAAGTAGATAGCCCCCAGAATTGGATGTTGTTTATTTTTCTCTACCTCCTCTTCCAGAGCTAAGTAGATATGGTAAAGATCAGCGAGGAAAAGCGAGTATGACTGCCGAGTTATGCCACCACCAATGACCTAACAAAGGAAACGTTTTATTGCAAGGTAACAAATATTTGATTTGTTTAAAATAAAATGTATAATTTTAAGTCAGAAGTAGAGGACCCATGGTGATCAACTCAAACCAACCAAGAACAAAGATTACAAATAATCAGTAACTAATACAAAAAAATTAACTGACATGCTTTTCTCTTGTATCATACATAGAGATGGTTGTCTTGTTATTTATATCGATAGAATAAATTGAAACTTTCCAAACTGCATACTAATTTTCGCTCTACAGCATTCTGTTACACATTAACAGTGAATTGGCAGACATTTCCATTTTTATGCATATAACCTAAAAGCAGCGAGTTAAATAAAAGTAATAGTATCTTTTACCTGTTAACGTATTAAACTAAGTATTTTCCGTGGAGTTTTCTCTCATCCTTATTATTCCTCTTTAGATTATTTTCTTTAAATCAGTTATAAAAATGAAGGGGAGTTTAGGAGTAAAATATCCTCCCCTTTCTGAATATCCCCAATCTGTCAAAGCCTCATTTAAGCATGTTAGATAAATCCTTTGCTGCCCTGTCGGTAGGCTTAACACTTACCTTGAGGATAAAGGTGGCTTTTTCAGCAAGTTCGTGCAAGTCTTTAGATCCATTTTTCATTGCTTGCTGAAGCATATCGTTTTTTTGTGTACTGTCCTCTGAGTAAGCAAGGCCTTTTGGTCTGGACTGCTCTTCACTTTGAGTGCTGTAAGCGTCATCTGCTTGTGAGCTTGATTCGGCTTCAGTATGACCATCCATGCTGTAAACAGATTAACTTCCAAATTTGAGTCCCCCTTCCCCCCTGGATATTATGGTGATGATGATGTTGGTGGTGGCGTGTAGAAACAAGGCTGAAAACTGTGCAGTCTAGATGGTGGTATGATGAGTCCTAATGCTGATGCTGTTTACAACCCTGCAAGCCGTTTTTCACAATCTGATCAAAATGTTGTGGAACTGCAGTTGTGATAGCACGGGACTAACATCTGTGCACAGTTTTTGAAAACATGAGTCATGATGGTTTCCTTCTTCGAACCACTGCTTACTAGATATTGCTGTTACTTTTGTTCAATCATTATTGCTATAACTTTTGCTAAATCGTTGGTTGTGATGCACAACAAACTTCACGCTATTTTTCCAAAACTATCAGACTGTAAAACACAAGAATTTCTAAACCGACGAGAAAAAGTGGTTATAAATAGACTAAAAGCTGGACACTCATTTATCACTCACCGATTTTTG
The DNA here is from genome assembly GCA_004794655.1 of Marisa cornuarietis. Classification (NCBI taxonomy): domain Eukaryota; kingdom Metazoa; phylum Mollusca; class Gastropoda; order Architaenioglossa; family Ampullariidae; genus Marisa; species Marisa cornuarietis. Next base: position 2,253,436 of record SMMW01000090.1, read on the forward strand.
CTTGCAGGAGAAAACTCCCCACTTTGTCCTTGGTGTAAAGACCCCCTAACCATAGAACATTTGCTCATCTCCTGTTCAAAACTAGCTACAATTCGTCAAAACTATTTTAGGGCACAGACTCTTGCTGACGTTTTTGCCAAACACTCTTCCAAATCAATCCTGACATATGTAGAGTCCATTCAGATGTTTCACCTGATATGATTGAACTTATGTGTTAAAAAACTGTTCTTTTATAAAACTAAGAAAAGAAATCTCTAGACTTGTAAAATTTCTTTATATCAACCTTTGAATAGTCATGTACTTTGTTTTTGCCATGAGATAGCCTTAGTTCCTGACTTGGCATAAAACAACAATTAACTAACTAACTGGTTGTGATGTAGGATTAATATCCTGAACAGATCTTATTTAATCTTTCCTATTTCAAATAGGCTCAGATAAACATTTAAAATCTCCCCCGTCTTTCTTTCTTGTCACTGCTCACAAATTTGGAATTGGTTCAAATTGCTTTAAATCACAACATTCTTTAGATAGATTTTCAAAAAACTTAATATTTTACGGCGTTTATTTTAACGGCCATGTAATATGAAATGTATGGACGACACTGTCAACTGCGTTTCTAAGACCATTATCATTGGTGTAGGAAGTTCACTAAATGAAGTTATACCGCCCCTTCACCAGTAATCCACAAAAACTCTGAGTGTTACTTAGACCATCAGTGTCCATAGCCAAACCTGATGATGATGGGATGAGGGTTTGGTCAGAGAGGGTTGGTGTACCGGGTCCCGCGGCTTTGAAGGGAGCCCGGCTTTGGCCAGCAACTTTTTTTCATTTCCTTTTCATATAAACAAATATCTGGGAAAAGAATACTAAAGCATTATACGTTTTAAGTTTGCGATATATAATTCCCAGGCCTGATGAATTAGTGAGGTGTGTCGGCATGGTAGAGGGGCTGGGAAGAGTGGTGTGGCTGATTTAAATTGTATAGTTACAGTCGAAGGCAAGTACACATTTCTTATATTTGTTATATATTATAATGTATACAGAGATATAAAAATGTGTATTGAATTTTGTTCATTCCAATTACTTCCTAATTTTTACAACGCCTCTGTTACTCGTGTATCATCACAAGCCTTGAGCGCAAAAGTGAAACAAAAAGGCAGCGCGAGAGACAAATAAATAAATAAATAAATAAAGACAAAAACAAAAACAAAAACAAAACAAATAAAATTTGACATCAAAGAATGCTAAAAAGTTGTGCATTTTTCCTAACGTTTTCTGTGTATATTACTTTACTAAACGAAATGTAGATATTGCCAGTCGTAAGCTTGCAAGCTTACTATTATATACTGGAAAATAATAAACAATGACAATGAATGATTAATGCAAGAAACATCGTCTGCCTCGGAGCCTGTGCTGGATTTCTGGAACCCTGTCCACAGCAGTTACAAAGATCAAAATAAAACAACTGTTTACATCCGCACAAATCATCGTGGAGGGCAAATTGAGATAACATTAATTTTACTGTACGTACGTGGACTTATTCGGTGTCTTCTTCACCGCCAGCTGACGATCTTACTGATTCATTGATGCTCTGAGTGGAAGTTATAGTTCCTCGATGCTGTCTGTGGTCAGCTGAGACTGACCAAACGCACGCGCTTCGGTGGCGACGAGATATCACGTGGCGTCACGAGAAAGAGTCAAGTAGAGCAGACTTTGTCTTGTAGCTGAGGGGCGATTGTTTGGGGCAGCTAGTATCGCTGACACTGCTTTGTTCCCTCCATCATGCATCCCCCTTCCTTTCCCTTGACTTGACCAGCCGTGTGAACGACTCGAGTGACCCTGGAGAGGGTGACGTAGCACCTAAGTGTTTGTATCTAAATAGCAGGCAAAATTCACTTCACCTCAGATCAAACCAAACAGATAAACTTCGGTCAATGTCGGGAGTACCTTCATACACACCAGACCTGTCAGTGCTGGGACAGAAACCTATATAACCGATAAATAAGAAAAAGACGGCCAGCTACTACCAAAGATGGTATATTACATGAAGTCTTCGCTACTATTACGAGACGAAGGGTCTCCCACGGTACACGCAGTCCGACAGATACACTCGTAGCCCCACGGGAACATAACAGGTCACCTCACACCACCTCCCACTATCCAACAACACACCCAAAATATAGAAAACACTAAAGGGAGCAAAAGCAAACATCAAGGCCCCTTACCCACACACCAACATGCAAACACCACCCTGGACACTTCCACAACCTCATATATACTTTGCCCTTACGGAATACAGCAATACCCAAATCACTACAGAAACAAGGTCCAAGTTAAGCACCCGCTACAAAGACTATACGCAGATATATATATATATACTGACAGATAAGATGATCCAGAGACACAAGCGACTGGGTTGGGAGTTAATTCTCCTGATATCATCATGTGCATCTTCACCAGACTCCTGACGCATACCTCAGTCTCCACAGCTGAACTGACTGCTTTACAGACAGGTCTCCAGACAGCACATCATAGAATGAAGGACACGACTCAATAATTTGTAATTTAAGATTCAATATCAGAACTCCAGGCACTACAATACAAATCGTCTAAGAGAATTGACGTATTGTATGATATACTGTCTCTCATAAATAAGATTAACAAAGAAAACGGAGACATTAGAAATCACTGGGTTCCCTCCCATATTGTAATTGAAGGGAATGAAGAAGCTAATAAACTTTTTAGAATGGCAGCAAAACTAAATACCAATCCTAAAGTCACCGATCAAAACATTACTAATTTATCAGTAGAGAGAAGAATAGCCATAAAGGCAGGAATAAAAACAAGGTGGCAAGAGAAATATAGAAATGAAGGCAAGGTAACTAGGAGACTTTTAGATGACCAACCTAGTAACACCCTGCTTTTCTTCAAATCAAACAGGTCCCAAACCAAAAAAAGCTAGAATGTGGCTTAACGGAGAATACCTGGCTAACTTCAAAGACCCTCCTACGTGGACATGCGGTGACAGGCTTAACATTCCCATATGTGCTGTTGGAATGTTATGAAATCAAACAAGAAAGAGAAGAGCTCAAACAGGTCTTAGATAAATATTGACTGGCATTTAATATAAATAACTGCCTTAACCCACCACAGGAACTATGGCATACTATACTGTCATTAGTGGCAACAATGGTGGTACGCCTCCAGTATTCAAGATTCACATAAACAAGCAAAACACAAATTGCATCCCCTTTAAAAACGATAAACATCCCCCTACCCCCCAAAAAAACTCCTCAAACTTTACCATAAATGAATTACTACTAGTTAAATTGCTGAATAATACGAATTGCTAGACTGTGTCCATTCTCTGGGCCATTCCTTGCGCTCCCAGACACTTTGGCACAGGACAGTTAGGGCCTTTGTAGTTTCTTCCCCACCCTGCTTGAGCAGCTCAGCTGGTACATTATCAACGCCTGGTGACTTTCCTCCCTTCAAACTATGTACAGCTCTTTCAACCTCTTCCCGTAGGACTGGTAGGTCTGCAGGTTCGCTGTCTCTAGCCTGGTTGTTTTGGAGGATGTTGGCGTCGGTCTTCAGCTGGTAGTTGTACAGGTCCTTGCAGTATTCTGTCCATCGGTTGAGTACAGCATTGCCTTGTGTCTATGATGACTGAGATCTTCAGCTGGTCTGTCTTAGTGAGGGTCTTTAGTTGATAGACCTTTTTGCTGTCACCTCGTGCCATTCCATCGTCTATGTCCCGGCACTGATTCTCGATCCAGCTCTCCCTAGCTGCCTTCAACCTTTTCTTAATGGCGCAGTTCACTTCGTTGTAGTTGGTGGCTTCTCCTGGTTTGTAAACCTGCCATAACCATGTATTATATTCAAAATATCTTTGAAACAACAAATATGGGGTTCCTTCACTCATCCACAACCAGAACTATAACCAAAAATAAGGTAGAGTAACAATAAGTAAAATAAAAATATAAACCCTTAAAAAGAAAAACAAAACTATACAAAAATGGTAAAGAAGTTAAAAAAAAACCCCAAGGCATAATCCATGTTTAATAAAAAACTAAAACAAACTGAATTTACTAAAAAAATTTACTTTAAAATATAACTGAGTTTGCTGTGGGATGGGGCACCAGTCAGACCATCAACACGATGCGAACTCTCTTATTGACGAAGGTGTAAAAGGTCCCGCTTTACGGTCTGCGTTCAGCCGAATGATCGGAAAGGCAAGTATCTAAAAATAGATCTAGTCCGCGATTGCACCACCATGGCTGTGTGTTTATATAGATTATTGTAGATAGTACCAAGTGGGGCGGCTTTGCCGTGGGGATACTTCGTTTACCTTTTGGATGAAATGTGGGCTACGTGCCCAGTTTCCCCTGGCGCAGTCCGTTCCTTTTCTTTTCAAACTTTATCTCCCCCAGCTTTCTTTTATTCTGGAGACTTGAAAGATTTTTCGGTCGACGGTCACTCGTTCTTGTGCTGGCTAGTGTTCCTACTTTATAATCGACGTAAGGAAGTCATAGCTGGTTCGTATCTCGGCGTTGGATATTCATTTCACGCCGGTAATCAGTAAATTATTTGTATATCAGAAGATATTTTGTAATAAATGTATTACTCCGTTGGCATGCTACTCCACGACCCATAAATTCCGTGTTTGATAGCTGGTATTCGAGTTTGCTAAACAAGATTTTGTTTTAGTTATTTATTATCTCAGGCATGTTTTCCTTTATGACGAAAATAATAGTCACACGACCGGAAAGCATGTCCAATCTTTGAATTTTACGCTGAAGAAAAGCTGATGGCATTCTTTAAACAAAAGAAAAGTGCGCTTGGCCTGTTCGTTAGAAAAGAGACCAGGGGAAAAAGCAGCATGTAAACCAACAGCCCCTTTCGTGCTGAAAGAGGGGCGCCTCTGATCAAGGGAGGTAGCTCGGGTTGTATTGAAGAGAAAGTGTGAGACAGCGTTACTTCTCTTGGTGCGGAATCTGCACCTCATCCCCAAACACGCAAAAGTCACGAAAAACAAAAAAGACACCAGCAAAAATTGTGATACAGACTCACAAACAAATTCCCATATACTTATGCTGCTGCATTATTTAGTAAACTTGTCTGTTATATGGGTTATTCCACGGAAACATTGAAAGCATTGAAAACATTGATGACGAAGTGAGGTGTATATTTGAGGGGATCTTTTTTATTACCTTTAATAATGCTACATTAACCTCAAGAAAAGATCATTGCAAGTTTACTGTGTAAAAGGATTGTTGTTGACATTTTTTTCGTGAAAAAGTGGTAGTAAAAACATAGTCTTGTTCCACAGATAGACTAGCTAAAAAGAAGATAGAGTGATAAATAAATAAATAAATAAATAAATAAATAACCTATTATGCCCATTCCTCGATTTTTTTCAAGGACCGGCCTTTAAAATGGTCTCTCCGTGAAACCAAAATTGGTAGGTTGAGCTGTCTTTTAACTTGTCGCATTAAAGGACAAACCGAGTGCAACATTTGTTTCTTTATGATCGGGTTAAGTTCGTTTTAAAATAATAATTCCCAAAATATGAGTACATAATTATGCTTAATTTTAAAGATAAAAGCCTTCAAACATCGGCATTCTCACCTGCAACTAGGATGGCGGGAAAAAAGTAGGCCTACTCTCCTGTACTGGAGAGTTTGTCTAACACGCCAAGAGTATTTGTAACAGCGAGTGTGGATGTCTTCAAGTCAAATGAAGAAACATCACTCAGGTTGTCTTCAAGAAGCGATGTTTTTTGCCCCCCACCCCCAAGAAAAAACGTTGTATTATTACTGATTGTTTGTTACGAAGTGGGCACATTTGAGTTAATTTTCCCGTGTGTATTATTGTTTATAAAATGTAAACACGTATCAAAAGTGTTTGTCTAAGAGAAACTCCTGTAAGGTTTTTATTTTATGGTTTCAAGAATTGCATTTTTATTCTTTAGTTACAACTGCTGATAAGGATTTATTTACAATTAAAAATATTATGATAGTTTGAAACATGTTTATCGATGTAAAAACTTATTTCTTACTCATTTAGCTGCATGCAAAATTTACTATTTACTTACTGATACTCGAACGTGTTCCCGTTTAAGCTAATTACAATATGTTTATCGCCAACAATTTTTTTCCCCTTTTTTAGCTGTTTCGATCACGCACATCAATGGTGCCCTCACGCTGTAAGTTGTTTTTAGCATTGTGCTGGATAAAGATAGGACTGATGATGATGTGTTTGTGACTGTCACACGATGTTACTTGTAGACCAGACGGTGTAGAAACCGTCGATGTTGCATATCTGGTGGTTGATCTACCAGCAGTCGTAGTTGGTTTTAACATCTCGTGCTGTTGTATAGTAAGCACTGCTGTAGGAATCAGATTTCTTCGTTTTACTGAAAGTCCAAGACTTGCTTGTACTGTATGAGTGACTGGATAACAATCGCCTTTGAAATGTTTTGAGGAAATTCTTGAGTACGGTGTGGGGACAAAGTTCGCACGGCACGTTTGAACAAAGCAGAGACCTGTATATACACATCTCTGAACAAAGTTAATCCACTGGCGTTTGCTGCCATTATCTTTAGGATTTCCTTCATGAGTACAAACTAACTCCATCTGAGTGTCGAAGAGAACATTCAGCAACAGCACAATGTGTCCCGGTCAGTTTTCTTTTACCGAGGATTGCATCTTTTCTCTTCGACGCTAGTGCAGACGTTGCTATTTTTAGAAATACGTCCGTTTCGTCACTTCCTGTTTTATCGACAAATCCAGGTGTGCTTAAGAGAAATTAATATAAAATCTGTCATGCCTCTTTGTCATAAAATACCACCGGAATATGTTTTTGTGATACTTTGTGCTCTGTTTCTAGCGATGTTTCCTCAGCAATCGGGCTGGGCTTTAAATTCAATTTGCAATTAAAATTTTTCTTACTCCCCTCCCCCACCTTTCTTCCTATCATCTACACTCCCCTCTCTTTCTGTCTGTCACAAGCAAGCAAGCATGCAATACGCACAACTGTCCAAAATACCACTGGAAGTGAAACATGCAAACCTGTGCTTCTCTCGCGTAAATACTACACAACTTGAAGGCTGGATTACATTAATTTTCCTCCGGGATATGTTCGGGGTGTGCTTGTCGAAGTAGGTAGCGCCAAGAATAAAAAGACGATTTTGTTGTCATGTTAGCTAAAAGCCCTTCAATCCCCCATTTCCCCCCTACCTATAAAAAACAAAAACAAAACAAAAACAAATAAAAAAAACAAAAGACAAAAAACCCAACCTACTCGTTTTTTTCTTTAAAAAATGGACCTGCTGCCGCTACTAGATGCTGTGTCTCACAATAGCTGCTGCACTTTCGATTTCTTTGATGTCTAGTAACAGCCGTTACGGAAAGACCGCAACACCTCGCTTGTCAGTTGTGCGAGTTGTTTCTTTTGCTGCGAGTGGTTCTTTCCCCTTCTTCCGTCATCGCCTGCGTGTGCTGTTTGTCGGTGGAATGTCGCAAACTGCCGTCATCTCTCTTCACGTCGTCTCCCAGGCTCGTTAAACTGTCGTCGGCATCACTTCCGGCTGTCTCATCCTCCTCCACTAGACATGGTTTTCTTCATCCTTGTTCGTCAGCGATAAAAAAAAAACAACCCAACTTTTTCTGAACCTAGCCGAGCGATCGACAGAATCTTCAAAGGCCTGGATTTCTTACTACAAAGCCTGTGTATTCCCCCCACCCCCCACTTCATTCCCTCTCCCTCTGCCTTTTTCTTACTCTTCTTTCTTTACTGTTCAAAAGCAAAGGGGCACAAGTCTTCGCCTTGCGCTAGCCGCGAATACCTAAAGCATAGCAATTAACTTAACTCTATACATTTGATGACCATTTATTTAGACATTATCATTTCTACATTTCAGTTAATTACAATCTCCTAGCATCACACGTGCTGCTGGGTCCTGAACGCTACAATCAGCATATCGCACACTTCAAGCCATTATATTCGAAAATCTGTACTTTGTAGAGTTACCTCTTCGCCTAAAATACATTATATTTATAATATATCAAAATATATTTACATTGCAAAGTGAATGAGGTAAAACTATAAAAGGTATTTGTCTTCTGGTCGGCGTGAAATAAAAAACTAGTTTTCATTTTTGAGCCATGAAAGATGTCCTCAAAGTGTCTCGGAAAATGGAAAACACAATATTTTGCTATGTTTGTGACTGGCAGTGACTGGTAATGTGCACTTACTATAAAAAAAGTACAATGCGTTATCTTCCGTTATCTTCTCTGCAACTGCAGGCTTCAGTCACTAGTGGGGAGAGAAAAAAACAGCATTTTTTTGTTTCTCCGCCTCAACCCCTCAAACCTCTCCCCCCCCCCAATACAAAAATATCCTTTCGCGTGGATTTTCGTCTGTTCCTCTTGATATAACACTAGACATGCTTCTGTTTTGCTCTTTTCCTTGGGATTTGTTTCACAGCCTTCGTCCATCCTTATTGTTATGTGCCTTTGTGTAGCTGTCGCTTTGTTTGGTCTTGTCTATCTCCCTGTGTCGATTTATCTATCCTTCTTACCTCTTTGTCTATTTCTCCGTTATCTATTTTCCTTCCCCACTATTCCTTAATGCCATTTTGCAAACCAGCCAAGATTTTCCTCAAAAAAGGAGGGAAATTATCTGATAAAATAATAAAAAAAAAACAAGCAGTAGTGAGAACGTTAAAGTAATTTTCCTCCTTTTCATTTCTGAAGCGTAAACTTCCGAATCATTTAAAATGGCCAAGATCGGGATCGTAAGAATTTTGTTTTGTTTGTTTGAAGGTGCTTTTTTGTGGTTTTGTGAGAAGGAGGTTTTATTGCGTGACCTTCCTGCGCCAAGCGAGGCGAAGAGCTGATGCCTTTGCGCATGCGTAGGGACGGACCAGTCCCGCAGATAGCGGGCGTTGATAGGAAGGAAACTTTTCATTCCCATTGACGTTAATTGCCTCTTTTTTTCTGCAAAATTGAGAGTTAAGTAAACATCAGATCTTCATCAGCGCACCTCGCAGCTCGAGACTGGGCCTGGCCGCGCGCTGGCTGATGGGAATTGCAGCTGCCCAATCGCATACCCTTCTTGCCGGCTCACGCAGTTCTCTGCCCTTTCTTACGCTTGCTCCTGCGATCGTCAGCGATAATTTACAGGGTTGGGTGGGGACGGGGTGGATGCAGAAGGTGAAGCGCATTGTCAGATATCTGTGACGACTTGCAGTGGAGAAGAAAGCAAACTCTTTTGATAATGATGAGGATAAGAAGCGAAGGAGGGAAATGCAATACACAAGAATAAGAAGAAAAGGAGGAAGAAACGTAGTAGAGGAAAGTGACGAGGACGAAGATGGTTGATGAAGTTTCACAGCGAGACAGCGACTGAGGTTATATCACGGAGAGCGAATCCAGATTCTTCATTTAGAGGAAAAGCATCTACTGTCGAAGGGAGATTTGAACCCACAACTTCCGATTTTCTCATTGAATTTACCGATGCTCGACCGGACCGCAACAATGACGAAGATTATTTGAAAAGGATGATGATGATGATGATGATGATGATGATGATGATGATGATGATGATGATGATGATGATGATGATGATGATGATCTGTTTTCTTCAGCTATTCATGCAGGAGCTAAGTTACCCCACTTCCCATCAGCATTGAGCTAAAGAAGCCGAGCACCCATCTGTCCGTTTGTCTGTGTGCTCAATCATTTTCAGGTTGGAAAGTTGATTTGTTTTTGAACATATTTTTGGTTTTATGTTACAGTTTATTTGGAAACCTACGAAAAATGAATACTTTTACTGGCATGAAATTTTGTTCTTGGTTTACGAGCACTGTGTGGTGGTTTTTCAGCCTAAAGACCACATTTATTTTCTCGATAAGAAATAATATATTAAATCGAATAAATAGAGAGAGGAATGTTCCTCTAACCAGAGAAAGAACGATATCTATATATATATATATACACACACACGCGGACATAAAATGAGACAAACTGAGGCAAAGAAAGACGGAGCGATAGAGAGACAGAGACAGGTACAGACACAGAGAGCCACATTCAATCGAATGTTCAATTTCTTTATTTTTCTCATGCGGTATCCTTCGCCCTCGATTACTGGAACAAAGTGAAGTCCTCAGGGCTTGTAGATTGCCATGTGAAACAAATTAGATTCAAAAGCGAAAAATTGGACAGGAATGAAGCCTCCCAGGAGACGCAAGGAGCGGAGACCGTTTTCCGTGAACAGACTCTGGCAATAAAACTGCACAGCGCTCGCAATTGCTCGTTCTGCTGTTGGGTCGCGGGATTAATGAGTCGCCGGCGTGTTGCGCGCGCATTCAAGCTTTCGGCTCAACGAGCCAAAGACGGAATTTGAAATTCCCACCTAGGTACCCGTCCTAACGGACAGCGATATTTGCTTGGCTGTATTAGGTGGAGATGCTGGGCAGGAAGACGGAAACTGGGAGAGAATGAAGAAGGAAACGAAGAACGGGGATATGTTACTGTGCACGCACGGACGAACGCACGCACGCACACACATGAACTTCACGTGACCTCAGCTATCGCCGCGCACCTGCACTTTCATACAACTCCTTTCCATCCCCATCCTCATTCCCAAATAGCAGACATCAGCAGACACCAGTCCACACATTTCCGTTTACACCCGACTGAACGAACAAGAATGCGAGATATTAAAACAAATTGAATTTTTTTTTAATCGGCAAAATCTGTGTTGGAAACAAATTACCTCAGTCACCGGCTTAACATTTCATTTTGTAATAGATGTTTTACCAACGAATGTTCTTGTCAGACGCCAGATACACATCGCGACAGGCGCGTGCAGACTTTACTGTCAGTGCAGATATATTGAGACAAACGAATACCCTTTTATGTACCAGGGTTTTTTTTTATCGCTCTTCTTTTACCCCCTCATCTCGTAACCAGGAACATGAGCGTATCATGTAAGTTTTTTGGGCGCCAAGAATTTAGGTGAGCATAAAGAGCGTGTCATCATTTACGCTGACAACTCCCTGAGGGCGCCCAACGTCCGGGACCTGACCTCATCTCGAGTCCAAGCCCTGCTCACAGGATTAAAAACGCTGCTCCCAGACGGGTGAGCTGGCGTGCACCCCAATTAGAAAACAGGTGCTTCTTCTTGCAACATTGCGCGCGGAATCGACTCCCCCGGTCCCCTGTCGTCTGTGTTCCCGACCACGGATCGTTGCGCAAATGAGCGGCTGCCGACTCTAAGTACCGGAATGAATCGCTTTCCCAGCCACATCACTGCTAGCCGCGAGCATCCCTCGGATCCCTCGAGTAGTGTTTTACTCTCGACAACTGTCCTCTTTAATCTTGTATTCTGTTTCCTTTCTTTGACTCTCTCTCTATCCTCTCTCACCCACGTCCCTCCTTTCCTGACTGTACACCTCCAGTCGATTTCTTCACCTCGTTGCTGCTTTTTCTTCTTTTTTTTTTCCTCCTACCCTCCTGTTTTCGCCACCCTTAGTGTTGCGAACAGTTTATCTTATCTTGCAAGAGCAGTTAATTTCTCGGTCGAGAGGACTCGGTCTCGCTCACCGGCTTTATCGAGGTTGCTTCCCTTCCATATCAAGGGGCAGATCGCTGCTTGGATGGGGTCCCGAGAGGGGAGGCAGTCGGCAGTAAGAGGAACAAATCTTCGCCGCGAGGCCGGAGGGAGGACAGGGAAGCACCATGATTAGGGGCTCTCCGGAGGCCGGAAACATCAGATTGCTTTTCAGTCAGTCAGGACGCTGGCGACCGAGTCTAGAACATTCGGTGTCTCGCGATTCTCGATCGTGGCGGTAGTTCCTCCCGCTAAGACACGGTAACCACAGACTAGCTTAGACTGGGTAGACGTAGACTAGTCTAATAGTCCTACATGTAGACTAGTCTAGTTTTCGTAAACGTAGACTTGTCTAGACTTAAAACAGTTAAAATAGAAATGCGCGGTCTTTAATTACAGGGACTTATAATTGATGCGGTTTGCTAAGAGTTAATACTCATTACATGAGATTGATTAAAGGACACACCATTTCTAAAACAGTTACTGATTAACGGGGCGGAGACCACAATAGGCCACACCTAGGTGTCACCTTCCCTGAGGAATGGTGATGACACATGATCAGATCAGAAGCCGAGGGGAAGGGAAGAATAACTCCAATTAAATTCTTTTCCTCTCTTCCAGAGACATGACGACTCTTATTCTTACCCCAGACCAAAGTGCATCAGGCCTCTCGTGAATCCGTCAGCTCCTTCACTTTTCTGGACCAGTTGAAATCTTACCTTGACGACGGAATGAGCAAAAAGTGAAACTTTGTGGATGAAGAAGATTTCCGTTTTGGTCAACGTCAGCTGGTTTAATAGAGGGATTAACAGCATCAGCAATGTCGCAAGAAGATTTAGATAATTATCAAAACAAACTGTTGATAAGGCTCAACAGTTTATTGACTCATTTCCTCATCAATATTATCATGGAGTTGTTGCTAAGCTAGTGGAAAAAAGTAAACTTCCCAGATCGGCGGCCATCAGAGCTCTCCACTTTCAAACACTTTTGATAAGTAGAAACAAGAATAAATAATTATTTCATAAACACACAAAATACAAAAAAACAAACAAACAAAAGGATTTGTACCAGCGATAAACAAACTCGCCAATAATGAGTAATGAACCACTTTTTTTTTTTCAAAAAGCCAATTTCTTACTCTTAGACAAGACTGTAGACAACATTGTAAGGTAAACCATCCTTCACAGCCGAGAAAAGTTGAGTTTGTAGAGGAAACTTGCACCGGGCTGGTAATTACCGCAGACATTTTTCCACAGCTGATCGGAACCCGAGCTGAAACGATAACTGTGCGAAATATGTGGTTTCGAGATGCCTCCGTCCTTGTCCGTGACTGCACGTGCCTCCGGCAGTCGCCCGGCAACAAAGTGTGTGCAGCGCGGAGGCTGCCTGGTGCAGCACATCGTCTGATGGAGACGTCGTGGTTGCGCCGGCGATGTGTTTATGTTGTAGACGTTGAGAGCGTGGCGATAAGCATCACATCACTCTTGGCGGCTGCACCCTTCACGCTTCACAAAGCTCTCGTCGCCATGACAGCTCGCCACCTTCAACCTTTCGCTGCTCTCTGTCAATGACGTCACTGATTGCGAGGTGCGTGCGCAGACCAGAAGTAAGACATGGCGGAATACATCGGGCACAAGGCAGAAAGGGTGGAAAGAGGAGATAATGTGGAGCAGAAAAAGGAAGGAGATAATGGAAAAAATAAAGAGAGATAGGTAAATAAATAAACAATCTTTCAATATACTAAGAATAAGCATGTAACATTTCTTTAGTAGACCGCACAATCAAACAATACAGACCACACAGCTTCAGAGAAACGATTGGAGAGGAGAGGGGGATAGAAAATGAAAGAGTTTTTTTTTGGAAGGGAAGTAAAAGAAATATAGAACAGACCCAGAGGATATACTAGCCACCAGAAATCCCACTCTATAGGGATCTCAGTGTTTGAATACCAAGACCAAGAAGTATGCTGTAGCGAGACCCCGTAAGACTCCATCTTGGTGGCTGACCGCGACTGAAGCAGATAACTCTTTTGGGGAAGCGGACAGCCGAGTGGTTAGGACACTGGGTTCCGAACCGAGAGGCGCATGGGTCGATACTTGTGTGACGCAGCAAAATTTACGCCAGTTTACACAACTGTTTGAAATGGGGTACCTCAGTCTATAGAGGGTCAGGGAAGGTAAAACGGCAAGTGAGAGGAGATGGGTACCACCCTCACATAAAGCTGGCCCCGAGAAAAGTGAAGTCTCTAACACCTCTTTCCCCAGGGTAAAGGGCGACCTTTTTATTCTTTTTATTCTAGTGTTTCTAACACAGTTTAATTTCTAATGACTTGAGGCAGCAGTGATTTGGCCGACGCAAAGAAGGAGAGTCGTAAACACACATCGTTCATCAGGTTTATCATATATTCTGCAGAATTGCACTATGAAGATGCCGTTTAATGGCGTCCTGATATATATGTAGATATACATGGATATTTGCTGAAACCTTTCAGTCTACGCTAGGCATTTCCCTCATCACGACTAAGAAATAAACTTGACCCTGTAAATGACCCTTTAAAAAAACATCAACAGAACACTGATCTGTGTGACTTAACGGAACTGTGTCTGGGTCTCAATGAAATGTCGTAGCTCACCATCTGGAACTCGCCGATCTGTGTTTCATCTCCTTGAACTGTCTTGACCTATCTGATCTGTGTTCTATCTTTCTGCATCCAGGTCTCACTGATCTCCGTCAAGCTTTTCAGTAGAGGTCTTTTCCCACTAAGGAGGTTGGGATGGGGCTGGAGAGGAATGATGAAAGGGGCAGAAAACCGGAGTACCCGGAGAAAATCTTCAGCGGCTAGCTCTGCGAACAAATACAGCATCCCCGAGACGAGATCTGAACCCAGAGTGTCTCACCACAGTGGTGACAGGCGAGTAGTTTTTAACCACTACTCTACCAGGCGTGCCTCTCGACCCCACTGCCTTCTACCTATGACGGGACACATTTTTTTTCTTTTTTACCGATTGTGTCTATGGGAAGGGGGAGAGAATAATTATAATAATACTAATAAATGTGTGCCCTCCGTGATATCATAGCCTTAACTGTCAGCAAGAAATCACACACACACACACACACACACACACACACACACACACACACACACACACACAACACACACACACACACACACACACTAACAAAAAGTATTTTAACTAAAATAAAATACACGAAAATGATTTGAAAAAATAAAAACCTGTTTAATCTCCTCTCCTGCACTCGAGACGGAAAAAAAGCATGTGCATCGCATACAGCGAAGTGGCTCCAGCACGGGTAGGTGTTATTTTTGTTTTTGGGTATGCCTATGTTTTCACTGCAGTTGGAGGTCTGTTCTTGACCCGAATTTAGTGGTCTCCCGCACCGACACCCCAGTTTGTGCTGCATGGCGATTGGTCTTGGCACCAAAGGTAGTTAAGTCAGGCTGTAGCCGCAAGGCTGACAAACAACAAAAGGGTGGAAGACCGCTTATGGCAAACTCTGGGACGCAGTGGGTAGCAACTTGCACCCGGTTTATTTTCCTAGCACGGGTGCCTGGCTGTAAAGATTATCATCACTGTGAAAGAACGTTGTCAAAACGAGGGCGTGCGCAGGCGCATTGGCTTCGACCTTTTCATCTGACCTCTGTGCCTGTGTGGTCGTCCATGCCCAAGCGGCCGAGGTAGGCTTCCGCGAAAAATAACAATCCTTGTTTGCTGGTTATGAAGTAAGCTTGTCAAAAAACAAAAAAAAAAGAAAAAGAAAAAA
Organism: Marisa cornuarietis; assembly: GCA_004794655.1. NCBI lineage: Eukaryota > Metazoa > Mollusca > Gastropoda > Architaenioglossa > Ampullariidae > Marisa > Marisa cornuarietis. Next base: position 2,268,838 of record SMMW01000090.1, read on the forward strand.
AGAAAAAAAAGTAAAGATAGTAAAGTAAAGGACTCGTCCACAAAGATAAATTGTGTACAGCAGTAGGTGAAGTGGATTAATAGTAATAGTGCAGTGTTTGCTGTTGGTGGTTTATTTATTTATTTGGTTTGTACCGCGTTTGATGATGTATGTGTTTCTTTTGTCATTTGTTTCTTCAATTGTATCAGACATGATCTGATGTTAAAAAAAATCAAGGGGGGCAAGAGAGGCAAAGAGTTAGGTAAAACAGATACAAACGTTTTAAAATCTGATGAGAGTGATATTAATAACACAATAAACTTAACTTCACGAAATACATTGTTTTGTATTGAACTACATCATAAACTTTGACCCTAGGTACCACCACCGTGTTGGAAAAAAAGAAGGGAGAAAGGCGGGGAAGTAATTCTGGAGGAGGAAGAAGGGGATGTCTAAGAAGAACCCACAGGAAAAAGTGGCGAGACAAACGCAGTAAAAATGAACTCCAGAGACTCGGAGCTGGTCACCAGATGCCAATATTTCCAGAAACGCGCGGCAACCTGACCGCCCCTGTCTAAACCTAACTGCCTCGATGGTCGACAGGGCAACATTTAGTACCAGTTGTTCGCCTCCACCGACCGAATACCGAGTGGAAAAGGTCTGGCGCTTCGAACGATCTCAGAAAGGGAGGTAAGTGGATAAAATGGCTGGGTGGTCTCCCTGGCTACAAGTCGCTCAGATGGGCAATTGTCAAAAGTGCTATTTTCCTAACCAAAGGAACGTGCGTTCCTGAGAGGGCTAGACATCAGACGAGGAGACGCAGAAATGCACGAGTGGGAGAAGGAGAGAGAGCCCCAGAGCCTGCCCCTCCCCTCCCCTTCCTTTTTCCATCCCGTGCAGAGATCGACGTGCACGTAATGAAGACAAGAAATCACCAGAAAATGGCGGCTGCCTTGTGACGTGGAATAATTGAACAGCCGCAGCAATTCTGCCTTCTGAAAATTAGTGAAAAACGTACAAGAGCTCGACATGGCGATATAGTTCTCTACGTGAAAACGTAATAGAGATCGACGTGACGATTTATATCGCAAGGTAAAATAACTGGGTTTTTTTGGGGGGGGGATGGGGTGCGGGGCTTCAAGACGTTAACAAATTAAACCCTCTGGTGGATTTTTACTCAGACTAAAATAGAAATATACTCACTGAAGTATTGCCAAAGTCTTGCAACTTCATTTGTATATTTGCATGAAATATCTGAATCTCTGGACTCTGTAAATTGCTGGAAGGAGTGATTTCTTCTTCTGAAGTGTTTCTGGACATCGGAAGAAGGGAAACACCTTTTTTGCGAGAACCTGGTAAATATGGTTGATAAAGTAAGTCTTTGACATTAAACTGTAACAATTTGGGAAATGTCACAATTTTCGAGACAAGTTAAAATCAACTCCGCTCACCTCCTCCCCACATCAGTTCCATTAGGAGATCTTTGTTACAATATGATGCCAACTGCAGGAACTCTTAGCTTCACATAGGAGCTGATCTCAAAACAAACTTTACGGCAGCATTTTCAGATTAAAACCAACTTCAGTTATGATTTTTAAAACATCAGTGATTTTAATTACACAGCCTGACGATACAAATTGAAATAGCTTTTGCGAGTTCAAAGGATCCAGCTTAATTTTTGCTTTGTGCTTGCTGTTTTAAATCAACTTTAACCCCTTTAAACCGAGCGCTGCCGTCCCCACCATCACCACCACCACTACCACCTACCCATGTACAGCGCCACCTTGCGTCGACTTCAGAAGACAAGGCCATTCTAGGAGAAGATAAATCGGTGGCACGGGACAGAAGTCAAATTAATTGATCATCGGAGGTAGAAAAGTTCGCACTGACCCTTCGGTTATCGCGATTAACTGTAGGCTGGTGTACTTCATCCTTGTCGACACGTTTCTCGCTGTCACGTTCCTCGTTCTTCAATGGACACTGGCACCTGCTAACCCGGTGTCAAAGGTCTATATCTTCTGGTGCGCTAGTACTAGCCGCTTGTGAACTCGTTGTACACTTGATGTACAATTGTTGTACATTTTTACACTTGTGGACAGTAACAGACGCCAGAATGGTCAGGCTGGAGGCAAAAGACCCAAAGTAAGATCAAAGCACAAAAACCTTAGCAAGTTGCTGGGTGCTTTGTTGAGTGTTATTTCAGCAGAGACCTTTTTCGGATTCCAAAATGAAATTCTGCATGCTAATTTGGCGTGGAAAGTGTTTCTGCGAAACTGGACAGAAGAACAAAACATCACAGAAACTGTGAAAGTCTTCGGCGTATCTCTATTGCTTGTTAATCGACTCGTTCATACGACGACGTGAAAGAACAAAAATATCTTCATCGTGATGAACTAGCGAGCGAGAGAGAGAAGCAAAACAGAGACAAATATAAACAAGAAAGAAACCCCAAAATAAAAAGAAAATCCAGAACACACACACACACACACACACACACACACACACACACACACATGTACGTTGCTGTGTGGGAGTAGGAGACAAGGACACCGGAACTATTGGTCTGACGCATGCTCACTGAAGCATGCCAGCAGCCTGGTCTACTTTGCAGTAGGGTGCACGCCATACTTACAACGTGTAATGCAGCAGGCCGGTCATGCCTTACGTCAGAGGGCGCTTGATTGCCATACAGTGATCTCCCCTGGCTTGTTCTGTGCTGGTTCGTGCGTTCATTGCGACAACCCGCGCTGTGATTGGCTGCCTCCTCTTGTAACGTTTTTTTCTGCTGATTTTTTTTTATTATTATTTTGTAAATAAAGGCGAAGCAGCATCTTGGGTGTCCGGAACCACTTCCTCCGGACTAAGGGCAGACATTAGTATAACACAAAAGTATAACAAAAGAATAACACAAGATCAGGTGAGGCATGTTCTTTGGTAAGGACCTGACCAACTTCTGGAACCTGGTGCTTGGACATCGAAGGCCAATGCACGAATTCAGAATAGTTGTCGCCATGGGGAGGTGGTAGAAGAAACCGATGAGAGCTTGCTGAGAGGAGGCGACATGTAGCCATGTAATGCATACAGCAAGAGCTGGGTACTTGAGACAGCGATGACGATGATAATGGAGACAATTTTAAGTGAATATCGGAGTATTTGTACTGAGTTACAAGAATAGCAAATGCCATATTACTATTATTATAGTAGGAGTAGTAGTTCATGTACAGTTTACATTGTAAATACTTACTTTAAAACACCATTCCGACAGAAAGCATCAACCATACAAATATACTTTCTCATCATTTGACATTTGTTCTGCAACACACTTGTGTGACTTATTCTCGTTCTGCAACACATTCGCCTTACATGTGCTTGTTTGGCAGCACACTCTGCAACACAATTTGTGTTAATCAACTGAAACACACTGAACTGAACTGGTAACACACTCGCGTTACTAACTCTGCCGCTCACTCACGTGACCAAAGTTGACACAACGTCATCGCTGTACCAACGCTCGCTGCGCAATGCAATTACAAGACAGCACGGCTCGACATACGTGCGGAACATACAGTCAAGAATTACAAAATAAATAAATCAGTTAAAAAATAAAATTTCTACAACAGCTTCACGGCGATGCTGCTAATTCTGTCCACATCAATGATACACCATTAACATAGAATGTTGAGCGCAAGCTCCGGTAACTTGTGATGTTATGAGTATTATTTGCATTTGTAAAGATGTACGATCATTAATTTCTCTTCAGACATTCCATACACTCATGTTTTTCTGTCCTTGTCTTTGGATCAAAGTTTTCAGAAGTGAAAGAAAAAAAAAATAGTGTTTAAAAAAAACCTGATGTACTGTTGGTAAGAGGTTAGGTTGAGTGGGTTCGTAGCTCAGAAATTAGTTTGGTCGCATCCCCCCCACCCACCTCCCCAAACTCACCACTCACCCACCCTCCCACCCACCTACCCCTCGACGTCCTGACTAGCTACCCTCAAACTTCATCGTTCTCCACTTGTACGGAATTAATCACTGGCAAAGAGCGCCGTTAGTCGCCGAGCGCGCTGAACCGCGGCGGGTTTACACGCCACAAACATGGCGCGCGCAGCCTGACGTGCAAATGCGGCGCAAAAGCCCCCGCACCTGTCCCGCGCGCTGGCGCTTGTTTATCTCCACTCTGGTCCCACCCCCACCCCCCCTGATCGCACGCGAGACGGCAAGTCCCCACCCGCCCTAAACCCTCCCACCCTTCCCACCCACCCTCGTGCACGGGGGCCTGTCAATCACACGCATCCTCGGCGCGCGTGAGACGCCCGTTCGCCCGGTGCTCAGCTCCTGTCGATGTTATTGGTTGTTTTGTGAACATCTAACACCACAACCCGTTGACGCGTCGGAATTAAAACTTTTGAAAAGAAAGTGGATTGGAGAGATAGAGAGAGAGAGCGAGGAAGGGGGGCAGCGGCGGAAATGGCGGTGGAGATGTCGACGACATAAAGTGAAAAGGTTACACAATTTCATAACACACGATGATGACTAGGCAATGCTGTGGGGGCGGAGGATAGTATTTTTTTTTATCGTGACAACAGTTTGTCATGATGCAGCTTTTTACTGATGTTTCTTTTGGTGATGGCGAACGGTGCTTGCGACGCCGACTTGTTGTCTGGAGTGAACTGTATTCACGCGGCTGCTGTGATCTTGTCAACCTTCTTCTTTTCTGTAGTTGCTGCTGCTCGTGGTGTGGTTAAGTAACATCGCTAGTGGTTTTCTAGCAGTGGTGTGGTTAAATAACATCGCTAGTGATTTTCTAGCAGTGTGGGGCCAGTTGCACAACACATTTCTAATTTTAAACACTTTTAGGCCTTAACTCTATTTAGATAATTAGTTGAAAGTGCACACTACAATTTTATAATTTTTAAAACTAAAACTGCTTTAAGTAAGATAAAGTTGTTTCAGTCTGACTTTCCGTCCTGTCAGTACAATTTTTTGTATGTTTTTCTGCGATGCATCAAAATGGCTAAGAAGAGATTTTGTTTTTTTAGAACAGTTTTAAGGTTTAGAAACATGTTGTGCAACTGGTCCCTGGTGGCAATACTGTTTGCATATGAATAGACAAAATTTTGAGATCGAATACGAATACATTTTGAGATCGTTTTTGAGAGAGTGGTTGGCGTCTTGTGTTTGGGTGCAGGCTGGGTAGCTTTCAGAGGTAGCATGGGAGGGGGGTGGGTTAGTGACGTGCGAGTTACGGTCAGAGCAATACGTCTTATCTCGAGATGTTTTCAAAATTTGTTTTTCAAAGAAAAGAAATTAGTTTTCTCAATCTCTACCTCTCCTCTTTCCTGTGCGAGTACACATCTACCTATTCTACTCATCTAGTTATTTCAAGTTATTATTTTTGAATATGTAAACTAACAAGTACAAAATGAGCTGGTACAAAACACGCACATCCCCCCCCCCCTAGTTTGAGGCCGATAACTAACTAGCTTTATTTCTAATGGCACACTATTATACATATTAGCGAGACTTACCAGATAGTTTCCCCGTTCGTTCTTTCTTTCTTTGCTTGTTTCTTCTTTTCTTTCTCGCTCACTCTCTAACTTAGACCACGTTAAACAAAAAAGGAACGCGTCTCTCTCCATAAAGGTTGACAACAAGTGACAACAATTTTCAGCATTCCTGCGAAGCTTGCACTCACGGGTAGAGCCTCGATAATTTCTACAATCTGTATTCCCATGCCCAGCTCACGAACCTACATTTTCCATCAGAGGCAATTTCACACCACGTGACGTGAAGACGTGAGGTCGCCCCTCCGTTTGTCGAGTGTCGCATTCAAACATCTGCAGCCGCCTGAGGACGCACGTCACATAAATGCAAGAAGACTGTGGGTTTGTGTAGGAGAGCAATGTGACGTCGTGTAGGAGACTTCTCCTGAAGACCTAACCGACACTAACTGCTTTTAGACTTCCAAGACCAATGTGTTGAGCTACAAAAACTAGTTGCAGCCGCGAAATTTTAAAAAAAGGATCGTTATTAATGATCGATGTTTCTTTAATGCAGAAATAACGATTTTTGTTAGAATCACGCTCAATGTTATTCAATGAGAATCGTGCTAATATTTTTTTTTAAATTGGTGTTTTACGCCGAGCCAGCAACTAAGGCTATATCACGGCAAGGCAGTCAGCCCTGTAAACAGATGCCACATGCAGAGAAAGAACAGCGTGCCCGAGACGAGAACTGAACCCAGGACAGCCAACCTTCACTGTATTGGTGACAGGCGCTAACCGTTGTGCCACCGGACGGCCTGAATCGTGCTAATATGTTACTCAGTGAAAATTGTACTTAATATTAGTAAGTGAGAATCGTGCTTAATGTTCCACTGTGAGAAGAATGCTAAATACAGCTTTGAGAGAATAGTGCTACGTTATGTAAAAATGGTGAAGAAACAAAGTAATTAAATCAGTTTTGTGTTAGAAAAACTAACAGGCACACGTGTAAGCGCCCCAGTCGGTGGGTTGGAAACGCAGGCACTAGATGAAAATGGTAAAAGGGAATCAGACTACAAACATTCTTGTCTATAGAATTTCTCCTGATTTCAGAATGTGAAACTCCTCTTTCCCAGACAAACAGCAAACTGAAATTCCACACCTTTCGTTAAAATTGCCCGTTCGTTCGCTCACTCTTCGCCAGAACATACCTCCCAACTGACATGGGCGACTTCTCCTATTCCGTGTCGACCTCCTACGTGCAAAGTCTAAACCGACTGCAGGAAAGCTCGCCATATTTTCCTCCTCGGCCGCAGCTACTTGACAGTCACGCTCAGCCCTCGCGGAACTGACTGAAGCTCGGTGCCGTCGGTGCAATGGTGCGTGACCAAGCCACCAGTGCTGAAGGCACGGCTCTATCAAGACGCGACCCGAGAACGCAGTGCAAAGGGGTGGCCAGGGAACTCTGGGATTGGTTTCCGGTGCACAGCTTTCACACTACGCATGTGCGGAAAGCTTCAAGCCCTGAAGCACAGGAGGATGGCGGAAGCTCCGAAGACAGGCTGGAGGAATGGGGTGGGGGCAGGCAGATGTAAAGGACGTGCTGGACAAGTCCCTCTCGTGCTGGATGTCCAACTCTTCTTAATCGCTGAAGTAGACTACAATGCATCATGGTCCCCCACCGGACAAATGCAATAATCCTGGAAGCTCAGTCTCCCTCGGAAAACCCCTCTCCCCCTATCCCCCCCGCCTGAAGATCCTAACAGCATATAATGGCACTCGACAATAAGACTCTGGCGGAAGGTCACGTGATATAGCGACACGTGAGCACCTCGTTTCTGTGCTTTCCGGTTGTGAAGAGGTTGGGAAGCGTAAGTATGTAAGCATTTTAGAAACATGTTTTTCTCCATTGTCCCGATGATACCAATGAATCGTTTTTCTCTTACTTTTGGCGATGCCTTGCCAAAAGCCATGTTCAGCCATTGAAATTCGAATAGAACTGTTTTGACGAGAGTGAGTACCCGTGTTTTGGGCAAGGCACCGTCAAAAGTAAGAGAAAACGAAAATTAAAGAATCGGCAAGAACTGGGAAAGTCAACAAAGTTAATTAAGGTGACTCTGTGGTTCCCGCCTTCGACTGGCCTGCTGTGTGTTGCTTCACTCTCCCCATCATCATAGCTGAGGCGACTGGTGGTTCCCGTCTTCAGCTGAGTGCACCTCTCACTCTTCTATGCGCAAACTGAATATCAGAAGAACTTGGTGGATACTTGTGAATGCAATATTATTTTTTTATGAAGGACAAGATCTTGATGTGATTCAGACAGAACTTAATTTGCCTTTAAGTTAGGTCGTCGAAAGGAACCTAAGTGTAGATTAGGAATTGTGTGTAATTATTTTCATCAATTATTGTAACCTATGCACGTTCCACAGCTAAGGTGTTCACTTGCCGATGTACTTTTGCTGTGCGGTGTGTAGGCGGCGCTAACCCGAAGGCTTAGTGTAGAACTTGTGTGGCATTTTGATATTTGTCTTAGCCCCAGCAACAATATACGTATCTGGACAGCCTTTAGCCAACTGGTTTGTGCTTTGTGTGTGTGTGTGTGTGTGTGTGTGTGTGTGTGTGTGTGTGTGTGTTACACCATCATCACACTAGGGTTCTTAGCAGTATATGCGGAAATCTGCACAAATATGTTTCTTTTTGCTATTAACTATTTGCGAAAGATATTTTAGATAAAGCACTTTGCTTATTCTCTCTTACCAACCATCTTGACATATTTCATAAGCGTTGTTAGTGATAAGCACTGTATACTGCTCCTACCAATTATATATCCTCATCAACCATTTGTAGCTACTGAGCAATATTGTACTCTGCTGTAGCAGTTTCTTCAACTCTAAACTACGGAAAATCAACTCTCTGGTGAGCGCCATTTTGTAGAAACATCTGCATTCGTCAACAACAAATTCTGCCGCTATAGTCTCTCTGAAGATAATAAAATTACAATTAATTTCAAGTACTGGGTAATACGATTCTAATCATGCATGACTGAAAATTCCATTTAATCAATGTAGCCTGTGAAGTACTTGGGACGCTTGTATGACTATGTCGCCATTGAATCTTCTCTCACGCCAGCCAGTGTCTTGTCTTGTACTATTTTTTAAGACATTACCAACGAGCACTTGCAGCTTGCGTGTCAGGGGTCGAAACATGTCGTTTGATATAACCTCCAGAGATAGTGTACTCTCGATCAGCCATGCTGATGTCGTAATACATATTAAAGGCCAGTAATAACTGTTAGTGTAATGATATTAAAGGCCAGTAATAAATGTTGCTTTAATGATATTAAAGGCCAGTAATAAATGTTACTGTAATGACATTAAAGGCCAGTAATAAATGATACTGTAATGATATTAAAGGCCAGTAATAAATGTTACTGTAATAATATTAAAGGTCAGTAATAAATGTTACTGTAATGATATTAAAGGCCAGTAATAAATGTTACTGTAATGATATTAAAGGCCAGTAATAAATGTTACTGTAATAATATTAAAGGCCAGTAATAAATGTTACTGTAATGATATTAAAGGCCAGTAATAAATGTTACTGTAATGATATTAAAGGCCAGTAATAAATGTTACTGTAATGACATTAAAGGCCAGTAATAAATGTTACTGTAATAATATTAAAGGCCAGTAATAAATGTTACTGTAATGATATTAAAGGCCAGTAATAAATGTTACTGTAATGATATTAAAGGCCAGTAATAAATGTTACTGTAATGATATTAAAGCCCAATGTCAAACGTTCTGTCGTAACGTCAAGTATTCAAGGTTGCCCAAGAACGCAGCATGCCAGCCGGTAGCAAAACTCTCGAAGCAAAAAAAACAAACAAAACAAAACAAAGTAAAATGATATAAAAGTACATATTTTAAGAACCTTGATCGATAACCACAAAGATGTTTTCTTTCAAGAATTCAAACGAAGATAATTTTAAAATAAAATGACTACGTTTTGATTTCATCTCCTCCCCCCACCGCCGATGGTCACGTGACCAACTGGCAAACCCCTCAGAAACAGCCCCGCAAGCGCATCTTCGCCCTCGGTCTCACAATGACAATCGTTGAGCCGCCATCACACGCCGTGGTTGTGGATAATTCCTTGTGACCGTTCCATTTGGGGATAATTGACAAATTCCTCAGATATGGTACCAAACTGAAGTCCTTTCATGCCTCACTAGCAAAAGATCATTGGTCCCATTACGTCGTTTTGCCAGCAAGGACGCCGCCATCTTCACACCGGCGTATGTTGTCAGTTCTCATCTGCATAACTCTCTTTGCCACATTCTCAGCTCTCTGCCGCACAAAGCACCATTTTATGATACACAGTTGGCTCGGGAAAGATAGATGACAGCTTGTACTCCATGACAGCTTTCTTGACGGCTGAAACTAGTCCTAAAATAAAATAAACGAAAACAAACAGGAGGGAGAGAGAGAGGGAGAGAGAGGGGGGGGGAATATAAATCACTTTCATGCTTGGTTAGAAAAGAAATGAAGCCTGAAGGAGGAAATAAGCCAGGATTAACGGCCACCAACCAACGCACGCGAGCATTTTTGCGAGAACACACACACACACACACACCTTGTTTATCATACCGACTGTTAATAAAGGATTCTCTTTACTGTCAGTGTGAGTTAATGAGTTAGTGACTAAATGAGCGAGTGAGTCAATCAGTGAGTCAGTAACTCAGTTTGTTAGTGAGCCAGTGAGTGAGCTCAGTTCATTCTTTCACAAGGCCGTGTCCCTTACACATTTAAAGTACTTCCACTTCTCTAACACACACGGGCGTAGGTGCGTTGCAAAGCATCTGAGATGAACATTACCTATCGTCGTTAACCAAGTGATAAACCGATAATTACAAGGAGCGCACGACCATCAGAACAATTTGCACTTCGTGTTTTCCGGTCTCTCGAGACGTCGTGCATGGGAGATCACTCTCGGAACTGCAGCGACGACAACCTACGGCAAGTTCAAACTAGTGATATGCCTTCTGTTATCAGCATCCAGTGGGTGAGTGGGGATGGCGGCCTTCTCCGCTCCGTACGGTGCCAGCAGCCGAGGAGGCCTTGCGGGGAAGAATGAACTTAAAAATCTCTAGAGTTATCACCTCTTATTGAATCGCGTTCTGACAACTCCACCCCTTGCAGAGGGAAAACAAGCCGCGCGATATTTACACAGGCGCGTGCACAACACATTTCGCCCACGAACCTGCACTGGGCCCGGCAGAGACCCTGGAGTCTCTTCTCACCTTCTTCCAGTACTTCCCGTGAATCCTCGGTCCAGATTCACGGATGGCGATCCCCCCTCCACTTTGCCCTCCCAGCTCTCAGGAAAGGGAAAATACTCATGGTATACACGCCCCTGACTCACGTTCCCGAATTTCTGCCCCACCAGAGTCCCGATGCTTTCTTTGAAAGCTGGATCGTGGTCTTTACTCACAGCTTAGGGACGCATTTCCAGAGAAGGTGAGAATATTAAGAAAATTGTTTTATGAGCGAAACGGATGTTTTCAAATCAGCACCAGGACTCGCTGGGTGCGGATCAAACAGCCACGAGCCCCGGGAGGCAGAGGGGAGGGACTTGAACCAGCGCAGGGCCACCAGCGGCGTGAGACTCAGACCTGCGCGTGGCGCATATTTCTTGCGGTGGTATATCGGTGCACGGCTGCTGGGAATGTCTCGGCTGCTGCAGTTGGAGATTTATCAGAGCAGCTAGAGTATGAAAATTCACCATGTGCAATAATTTTCTGCATTACATCACGAAATGCTCAAGTACATGTCACGTCCCTTGTGGTTTTAGTTTTTGTTTGTTTTTTTGAGGAGTTACTTTCATCTTGCTGCTTTCTGTTCTGATCTTTCCTTTTTATTTCGAACCCTTTGTGTTTCAGTACTACTTAGGATGTACTAGTCTCTGTTCCTAATTCTCTTATTTTTTCTCTTATAAATAAAATATATTTTCTCCCCTACCCCCACCGTCTACACACAATCAGAAGGAGGAGTGGAGACCCACCCACAGATTGAGGAAGGAGAAAAAAAATTTGTCTGAAATACCCCTAAAACTACCCCATAAAATAAACGACTAACGAAGCACAGTAGGAAGGCAGGTGGATAAATAGGAAAACATCAATCGTCTGTACAGTAATATGATGTAGCTACAGCTTACTTGAGTCTTACTGTCTTAAAACAAACGCTTGCAGGCTGGGGGGCCACCCTAGCACGGCACCTGATCGCCCACACGTCTGTTGGGAAACTCATCAAAGGAGGCCTGGTTGTCCCCATAGAGACAGGTGCAGAGCCACAGTTGTTTGCATCACCGCCTCTCGGTCCCGTGAGCCCCTTCCCCCGTCCCCCCCCCCCAACGGCCTGCTTGTGCACGGAGGGCAGGGCGAGGAGTGACGTGTTGACGGCGGACACAAGCGAGTGGTGAAAATAGTTCCAAGGAGATGTGGCGGGTGGTCAAGCGGTCCTGCCAATGTGAACACCAGATCTGGCCTCCTGATGTGTTCCAGTCTCAAATGAAACAAGAAAGTTCGTAGTACAGTTACTATTCTTTAATTTCAGGCTAAGCAGATTTTATCCAGATATTACTGGTTGTCGATCAACTAGAGTATGAAACAGGGCAGCGATGTTAGTGTAAAACCAACTTTTAACCAGTCTGGCAAGTTTATTTTCATAATAACTCATTTCGAATGGGACCCAATTAGAGGTAGTAGGATAGCTGAAATACTTATCTTGGACCTCTAGTAGGGAGGAAGGGTTGGGGATACTTGTTTTTTATGTTGAACCATTAAGACAGAAATTTGCAACTCTTTATAGCAGTTGGTGGCAAATATTTGGTTCTTACAGTTGAAACTTGCGGTTTGCAACATCTGTGGGGGAAAATGATGCAAGGAGAAAGGCCGTTGGTACTCAAAAGAATGAAGAACGGGACAGTAACTGCTGCATTTCTTCTTTCTGTTTTATTTCTGGCTGATTTCGTCTTGGCTGCGCTCTTGCTTTTGTGAATGGAGCTCTCCTCAGGAATCCCCATTTATGTCTCTCCTCCCCCCCCCTCCATAGACCGCCTCTCTTACCCGCGAGAAGCGAAGACAACAATAGATCGTTAGCAGGAACCCCCCAGGAACCTGTCCTTCACACGACGAATGCCAGCAGTGAAGACAGCCTCCCGCCTGCAGCACAAACAGAGCCGCTGATTAGCTCCTCCCACAATTAATCATAGCCGGCTGCAGGTAGCAGGGGGTCCAGGGACCCCCTCCGTTCATTTTTGCCGGGGCCAGCAGCAAGGCAATGCGTGTTCCACACCAAGTCCGTCCAATCTGTCATCAGAAACTTGCTCCCTGCCGACCGGCGTTTGTCAGCGATGAGCCTAATGATGCTGACCGTTTTCGGAGGGGCTAAGGCGATCGCCATTTGTGTTGGAGGCAAAACCTACCCGGGATGTGCGAGGCGATGAGAGGCATCAGAAGATTTCAGAGACCAGCCTACTGAGAGATGCTGGCATTCCAGGACGGTGATGACAGTAGAAGGGAAACATCACTGGGGTCGTCTGCACTTGTGTTTGAATCGATAGCTGGCCGTTCTGACAGATCTCTGTATGTTATCTGCTGTAAGATTTGATTGCTTTGCTGTTCATTATGAGTGTTTGGCTGAGTCCTTTCCATACCAAGATGTACATCTAACTTGGAAACACGGATTAATTTTATTATATATATATATTTTTTTAGGAAGAGAAAACAACCGTTTTTTTTTAAGCCAGACCGAAGTGCCCTTAGCGCCGCATATCGCTGTAGGGGGTACATCCTTATCTTGTAACCTTTATCCTTGTCTTGTAACCCTCATCCTTATCTTGCAACCTTTATCCTTATCTTTTAACCCTTATCCTTGTCTTGTAACTAGCAGGAGATATAACTAAACAAATAGTTGAACTGAGGGTCGGCTTGCGTGAAATAGTTATAGTACAGTGACCAAAAGCAGTTTTGTGGGCTCGGTTATAGATCTTTTATTTTTTTCTTGGTATCGTTTTTAAGCTCGTTCGTTGAAGAAACAAACATCTAGGGTTGCAGGTAAGCTATTATGGGGCACTGGGTTAGGATTAGGGTTTGGGTTTCGCGTTAATGTTTGGGTTATGCTTTGGGCTTGGGGCAAACGCAGCGGACGAAACGGACGCGGAAGAATGTTCTTTTCGTTGGAGTTAAAAATGTGAAGCAAAATACGGTCTGCGCATGCGTGGTGGGTGAGAAAATGTCACGAAGGAGTCAGGGGACACAAGACAAGAGTCTTTGTCGGTAAAATTTTATCCAAACATTTTCACTGCGCACACTGATCTCTCTCTCTTTCTCCATAGAGTCAATCAGCTTGTCCGCGGTCCCAGACAGAGTTGGGTAATTATTTCTGATCACTATCCACAGTCTATTGTTGGAGAAGACTTCATTGTATGTGCTTTGGAAGTTTTGACAAAAGACGCAGTGGTCATTGCCAGAGGTAAGGGCAATGATGATAGGTAGGAGGAGAGTGGCAAAGATAGAAGAGTGACGCTCGTCTGACTGAAGAAATCTTGGCAGAAATCGAAGTCTGCATTTTGTTGACGAATCGCTACGACCCTGACGCAGAAGTCCATCCATTTGTCTCGTCAGTTCAGAGAAGGAGAAATCCTTGACGACCTTTTCCCAAGATATAGGAAACCACAGCTCCAGCTGAAATATCCCCTGACTAATAACCACTTTCTTAGAGGGGAAAACCAAGTCTTCGCACTGATATGCCTCGGGAACATACTTCACATGGTCACAGAATTTCTGAAGCAGCCTTAAGAATCAGCGCCATCGTTTCTGCTCCGTAGAAAATGTCTGGAGCAATTGTTTGTACGAATCGAATATGCGCTGTGTCTGGCCGTCAGCGGCCCGGCCAAAAATAGCGGAACGGTTTCCAGCAGCCAAGTGAGACAGTCATTAGTCTTCGTAGAGACTTCCAGAATCCGCAGAATCCGTGTGCAAGGAAAGATGACTCTGGTTGACCGTCCGCAGAACTTGCGTTCTGTCCACGTAGAGTTATCAGCATATTCATCACGGAAGGTCTCGCGCATTTGCACGTGCTCTCTCGCGGCATCTTGCGCAGCCGCCGATAGAAATTGTTCCTGAAAGACCATCGCAGCCTGAAGTCAGATGCCGTGGAGCAGAAAGGTCTTGCAAAATGCTGAGCATTGCTCTGTCGCATGTAAGCACAGGGTTCATATGTTCTATCTCTATTCTTCCCTTTCTTTCTGTCTTGCTGGTTCCTGTGTGTGTGTGTGTGTGTGTGTGTGTGTGTGTGTGTGTTTGTGTGTGTGTGTGTGTGTGTGTGTGTGTGTGAGAGAGAGAGAGAGAGAGAGTGCGCGTGTGTGCATATATTTATATACATTCTTAACTTCAAACGCTTATATTTTAGAAGAAATAAATACATTTATCCTAATATTTGAGCTAGAGAGGGGTTTCCAGACTTACTAATGACAGAAAAATACTGGACATGGATCCCTTAACAAGTATGTACATAACAGCTCAGATCTATATATATATATATAGAGAGAGAGAGGGAAAAAACAGGTTCACTGCGACGAGATCAAGAGCCAAAGTGTCCGTCTCACGCCGCTGGAGAACTAAATCAAAATGACCAACTACCTTTGACGCCTGTGAAAGTCTTTGGCTCACATGGCGAGTGTCTAGGATAGCAAGGCCAATGAGCAGCGTTATAAAACACCAGGCATGCAGATTGACGCGTCAGATCTCATGCCAGTCACTGGCGGCCCTCGCTTGCGCCATCTTAGCTCGAAAACGAGGCTCCGTAGGTACGCGGTCCAATCACGGTAGTCGGGCAAGCCACGTGGACTATGCCGGAGGGACTTGGCGTTCACGCCTTCTAATTTATCCAGACGACACAAAATAGCTAGTCGCAGACATGGCCGGCATTCCAGCCTGGAAACAGGAGAGAGAACGTAACGGTTTCTTGGCTGTAGAAGAGAACGGTTCACCCTGGAGACATTTCGACACTTGATACAATCAGCTGTCACGGACATACTGACTGAGACACGCCCTTAGCACTTTCTTCTATACTGTCATTGCGCCTACACTCCGTCGGGAGGGATTGGGTAGGAGCAAGGAGGGATGTCGACAGGTCCGAAGTTCACAAATTATGATAAAGACGGGAAACACATCGCCGAGAAAATTGTGTATTTCTTTCATCTCACAGTTATAGTCCATGAAAACTTCTGGTCATGCATTTGCTTAATTAATATATAATATGCTATATTATGTCATATTAGTTTTGTAACTTTACAGACACAGGAGGAAAGTGTCTGCGAAATAGATGATAAAAAATAATAAAATAACAGCAAATTTGCATTTCATGGCAGTTTGTCTTAGTAAAGATATGTGAGAACATTTGCTTTTGAAAATGATTAGCTTTAGTTTACTACAAGAGAAAAATTAACAAATTTTATGTTAATGGAAGCTGAATTTTTTAATTCTATCTCTTCCTGTTTGCGGAAATACATAATTTTAGAGATCGACATTGTAACAGGATTTCTGTGCATAGAAGGAGGGCGTAGAAATTTCTGTGCACAATCTTGACATCAGAGTAGAGCATAGAAACATAATAATTATAGCACTCCCATTGGCTTAGACCTTGCATAAGTAATTTTGCGCACACACGCACGTTCACACACACACACACACACACACACACACACACACACACACACACACATGTATATCTATGTATAGCCACAGACATGACCTCTTTCCTCTCATATAGTTAGTTGAAGGCCGGATCTCGTATCTGAACTACTCATATTTGATCCTTACGACCTTTTAAATTCGTTCATCTAAAATAAATAATAATCGGAAAATAACATTTACCTAATTGGGTATTACTTGTCAAATCTTAAAGTAATCGAAGTGGTTTTAGTCTGTTACTGCAGCTTGGACGCACGCACAATTTTTTTCTTTAAATGATTATCGCTTAATGCTGATTTGTTTGCTTTTTATTGCCTGTTAACATTTAAATCTGTTTCTGTAGTCTCATAAATGAGTGAAGATAGTATATGAATGCGGTGTGCGTTACATCCTGTCACTAAACAGGGGACCGCGAGTCTTCAGAGGTTAGCACATCATAAAAATGTAACATTACAATAACCGCCTTATAACTGAAGACTGTGAAGACGACAGTGGGTGAAGTTTGTTTTTTATTATTGCTGCTCTGAGGTAAATATTAGACCAAGAAACCTATACATTTTTGGAAAAGAGAAAACTTGAACTTCGCAATAAAAATAATGAAAATCGCCTTGCCCGTGCTGTTCGGCAAAGCCGCGATCGTGGCCCATCGTACAAAGATGGCTACCTTCAGACTGAGTTGTACTCAGTAGGTGTAAAGTGTTAAAGTATCGTAAACATTTGGTTAACTAGCCAGGTCTCCCTGGCCCCTCTGTGCCCTGTGCCCGGTGGGTTGGGTTCTATCCACCCAGGCGGCTCTAAGACTCCGGTCGTGCACCCTGCTGTTTGCACTCGGCGACACCCGAAACAGCACCCTCTTGCGAGAAACACAAGCTACGATTGGCGAGAGAAGTCTGTTTTCCAAGCGGTGACGGTCATTGTCCCCCACACGGGATGCAGGCTACCCAAATATTGTCAGGCACGCCTCGTGTGTCAGGCGCCACTAATACCCGGGGTGCACCGCCAGTTTCTCTTGCACGATTTACCCGACGCCCTGCTAACCGCCCGAACAATTATTGTCTATGATCTGAAACGGGTACTGAGTGAGCCTCCCCTATTGTTGGACGTCCGGGGCTCCTTTGCGCGCCCTGTTTTTCTGCCGTTTCTACAGCTGGTTCGTCGTTTGATTTCTAAGACCAACACCAAGAACCGGACGACCGGGTGGGTTAGCGCAGCCTGCGTGAGAGACCCCTCAGGAGGAGGTCAAGGTCGTACTACACCGCCGCCATCTTTTGATGTCATCTGAGTAACGGTTCCGTGCTTTCGGATGACAAACGGCGAGTAGTTTAAACATAATCACCATGCGTTTGTAACTGCATGTGATTTGTCTCAAGCTTTTTAACCACTATGATGCTTACAGGACTGAAACCCTATCTTCTGTTACGCCAAGGAAGAAACTCGTTCAGTTTACTCTTAAACGAATTATAAGGAAAAAAAAACACTGTGTAAAATCGGGAACAATATCTGTCTATCTATCTTTAGCTCTATCTATCGTTCTATCGTTGTCAACATCTGCATGTCTGGCTGGCTACGATGCCTATTTGTCTTCTTATCTTTCCGATCTGTTTTTTCTGATGAAACTCCATCTCAAAGACCCAAGCATTCGTCATTTATTCTTATCACCCACAGATCGGCAAGAACACACACATGCAATCAACTTGGGGACCTTTAAAGTCCTCCCTTCTGTTACGCCAAGGGAGAAACTCATTCAGTTTCTTCTATTTCAGCGAGCATCTGCTGCTCTCGTCAATTATCTCCCTTTGAAGCTGTCAGAAAAAGTAGATGATTTTCTGGCGTTCTTACGAATTGAAACTTAAAAAGGAATTAAAAAAATTTTGGATATTAACTTATGCATCCACAGCAGTGCAGAACAGAACCTTTGACTACAGAGAGACTGCGCAATACTGGGTTGTAGCCGCAACATATGTTGTGACTGAGAAAGTAGAGAGAAAAATTATCTCAACCTTCATGGCGATCTGAAAAAGGGCTAAGTATTCATCGGTATCTACAGTTACATAGGATTACGGTGATCAATGGGTCAGGTAGCCTATGCTTTATCTGCTGTCATATCAAAATTATTGCATCGGAGAGAACTTAACTGAACTTTTTTATCGACTCGACCAGAAACGCGCTTCAAGAGAGAGAGAGAGAGAGCATAAGAAAAGTCGTCAAAAGTCTAAGCACGCAAAATGTACTGCATGAAATTAAATTTTCATCAGTAGGAAAGACATAAACATTTTAAATAATAGCCACTCTGTGATTTTTGCAATTACAGAAGTTAAAGGAAGAAAAATGATCAAAAATATAAACAGCAGCTTCTCTCTATCTATCTATCTATCTCTCTCTCTCTCTCTCTCTCACACACACACACACACACACACACACACACACACACACACACACACACACACACACACACACACACACACGCACGCACCGGGTATATGTTTATGTGCACACTGTTTTAGGGACATCTCTCCCGTCCATTGCTTTCAACACAGTGGGAAATATAGATCTAGTGTCGGATATCGTCAGTTGAAATATGAATAGTTAATGTACCTTAAGAGAGAGAGAGAGAGGAGGGAGAGACCGAGATAGAAGAGGAAAAGAGTAAGGTGTGGGAGGGGAATCTTTTCCTCGATGCGAGTGAGCATGATTCCCGCTGTCACGAGGTCTGTACAGACTAATTAACTCCTCGCTAGTGGCCCTCCATAGCAAGTCGTATCGTCAATCACAGTTTTCAATTCGTCCGCAATTCAGGGTTAAGCTGAAAATGAGATTTCCTTTTATTTTTCCTTGTCTCTGGTCATTCAGGCGTGTGCGAGATCCCTTCAACACCGAATATTCTTTTTTTTTCTTTCTCTGGTACATAAACGTGTGTGTGTGTGTGTGTGTGTGTGTCGGGGTGGGGGGGAGGGTGAGTTGCGGAGGTTCATTGAAGACATTCTCGAACAACCTTCTTTCGAGGAAGAGCGAGCCCTGCATCCTTTGCTGTCCACAGTTAATGACGCACTGCACGATGGGCAGAAATTACATTTTCCATTGTTTGTCTTCTTTGAGAAAATAACGAGGGATAAAAAAGTTTGAGCCTTTTGTGAGTGAGTGAGTGAGTGAGTGAGTGAGTGAGTGAGTGAGTGAGAGTTTTTTTTTTAAAGAATAGTTACTAATAGTCGACTGTGTGCGCGCGCATGAATTTGCGTGCGTTTGTTTGCATGCATGGTTGAGTGCACGCTTGCGTCTCTCTCGATCTCTTTCTCTCTGCATGAGTGGGTGTGTACGTGTGGGGTGAAGGGTGGTGGGGGGGAGGACATGCACTGAGGTTAAAAAGAGCGCACATGGCACTCTTGTCTGTAATTATAATCAAGCGCGTGCAGTTGTGAATAAAACTCAACGCTCCAGCACGAGAAACACATAAAAGTTTTTATTCTATTATAGTTTTTTTAGTATTAAACTGAATTCCTACGCTCCAACTCCCAGCATCCCATGACCTCAATTTTTCCCATCTAATACGAAGAAAGGAGAGTGGGAGAGGTCATAAGTTTAGATATCGCCATAATTTCCTGGCATTAGGTTTACACTTTTTCGACCCTCTGCTAACTTTTGCGGAAATAAAGGGATATTTGCATACCCGCTTTTCTGACTTTGCATCTGACAAGTGCCCCGTTTTTAGAAAGAAAAAAAAAAATACGCTGCATCTCTGGTCTATGCACTAAGCCTTTACCAGAGACCAAGGTTTCCCAAGGGAGCTAACTCTAACGAATCTAGCGTCTGCAGAAAGAGTTACCCAGCCTGTCTGGAGAGACTGATTGCGACAGGTGGGATCGAGGACAACTCAACACTGCTTCTGATGGCGACACGCCTCGCCGGCTTTTACAAGCTCCAAAACAACACGGAATTTTGCCCGATATTTCGGTCATTATCTGCGGTGCTGTTGACGTTGGTACCCACCTACAGTCGTCGAGAGGAGAAGCCGATACGCGGTGCCCGCTGGCCTGAGAAAAACTGAACGATCTTTTATCACCAGCACCGAAAACAGCTCTGTAGGTGGCAAGGCACGCTGAAAATGCATCCTCCTCTTTCCGTGTCTTTTGACCAAGCAGAATGAAGCGAGTTTCTTATTGTTTCTTTTTTGGTGAGGAGGGGTTGGAGTCGATTGTGTCGACGCGTCTCTTCGGAGAGATGTTATTACAAAGAACTCGGGGTGGATTGGGATGGCGGGCTGGGTAGCGTGGATTTGTTTCATGCCCTTGATTTTCCTTTTATATCACATAGCTAGCCTAGTACCTCAAACGCAAACAACCTTCAGAGAGAGAGAGAAGCAAGTGACCTTAGTGACCGGTCAATGTCTTGATTCTGTCTCTCTCTCTTAAAAGTTTTTTTTTAAATATTCGTCAAAGAAAAAATCTTAAGTAAAAACATCGATGTGAAATGTATGATGTTTCTTGAACGGGATTATGACAATGCAATGAACTGAGCTCAAGATGACCTTTGCCACAAATAAGTATTACAAGCTGTTCGGCCTTCAATGCTATACACACGAAAATGATTACGGAATCAGCTCCTAACTAGGCTACTTTGAGTCTGGCAGCTTTTTTTGGTATCTGTTGTTATTGATGCATCGATTGCATGTTGAGGACTTGTCTGTGCATCATCTGGAAGTTTCACTTCTCTTTTGCTTCTTGAAACCTTCTGGCAACGACATGTGAGAATATATTCTCACGAGAAGGAACACTTCCATGTAGCCAACAATCCGGGACATCTTTTTTCGCCGGGGCGCGTTTCTTGGGCTATGGCCGATTCAGCGCAAGTGAGTCGTCAGCTGTGGTGAAAAGTACACCGGTCCAGCAGCAATCACACGATATGAACACCCAGTTCCCATGACGATCCCACAACGGCCCATCTCAGCGGCAAAGAGCAAAACCTCACTCCCCTTCAATCATAAATTCCCTCGGAATTTTCTTCACCCCTTTTCTGGCCCTCAAGCTCCGGGCACTTGGCTTGAAGGTGGGAACCTTTCTTCCCAGCTTCGAGCTTCTCGTCTGCAAAGACCAGAGAAAATTGCAACAGGTGGTTTCTAGTCTCCCATCTCCCCCTACGAATGTCCTTTTTTAAAACTGTTCTCTTCCTCACCCACCCCCTGCTATCCATTTTCCATAAATCCAAAGTTTTTATAATTTACATATACGTTAACTTTTGGCTTTTCCGTTAACAACAAAACGATATTTTCCCGATACTTTAATAGTTAATGTAATAAGCTAGATTGATGCACAACAATACATAACCTTTGTCAGCGATGAGACAAAAGATGTAAAATTTGAAAGTCTCTGCTCTGTATGAATAAAGTTTATATCATTGAAACTTGGAGTGGTTGGAAAGGAAATTGGAGCAGGAGGAGGGCAGCGTGGCTGTAGGTGTGCATGTGGTTGTGTTCAATTGCGGCTGTGATTGTAATGTTTAATTATTCGCAGTCCTCAGCGCACCTACACGCTCACACACTGACCCACTCAAGATGGCGTCAACACAGACCTGTTTGCGGGGGGGGGGGCACTGACACAAGACGCACACGCACGCACAGACACAAAGGAGAAAAGCAGAGTTTGCAATATAATACTATGACAGATATCAAACAAATATTGCCACGGCTGAGGAAAAAAAAGCAAAATGGTGCTGTTGCTGTCGTTGTACTGTTGTTGTTGTCGTTGTGCTGTTACCGTTGCTGTCACATTCGCCGCCGCTGATGTTCATGTGCAGACGCGGAGAAAGAGAAACTTTAACGGAAAATGAAATATCCTGAGAATATCCTTTATAAGGTCCCATGCCCCCACCAAAGAAAGAAAGAAAGAAAGAAAGAAAGCCTCTGAGAAGAACGTCGTATAATACAAAAAAATCTACACTTGTTTGAAATATTTAAAAATTTGCTCCCCTTTATTTTTGGAAAATTGGAAAATTAATGTTTTTGTCGATGGCTTCTCTGTTCATTTCGTTTCAAAAAGAAAAAAAAGCAGGGTTTGGGGAAGGTTAGGGTTAGCGTGGCGCCTAATAAAGACGGGCTGAGAAGTGACAGGACTGTAGGAGGCGTAATATTGTCAGCTGCTGCCAACCAGTCCTCGGCGCCACGGTCGTCTCCAGAAGCGATGACGCAGAAAGTCTCCCACTTGCTCGGGACCAAGAGCGGGCACCTTCTTCTTCAACCCCCACCCCCACACACACATCAACACACACACAGCCCCCTACCTCCACCCCACCTAGATCCCCCCCAGCCCTCCCAACCGTCCCCGTGAATGTATTTAAATAGCGACCTTTTTTCTCACGCTGTAGTGGCGACAGGTGTGTCCCTGGGATCCCACCCCTTCTGTTCTTTCTCAGATGGTTTTCTCGTGGAACTTTGCAGGAATTACGGTTCTTAGTATTTAATGCGCTGCAATTTTCAAACGGGGCCTAATGCTCCACGCCTTTTCGGCTGGTGGCAGATAAGTATCTGTGAAAACACTCGCCAGGTGACTGGCAGAGGATGGTGTTGCACTGGGTTCACGGTGGCCGGCGGCCGGTGGGGCTGGCCAGGATGGGGACAAGGCTGCAGCCTCGCACTCATCACGCTGGTCTTGACACTGAAAGAGATGGATTTGTGTATGGACGGATGTATGGATGGATGGATGGACAAATGGACGAGCTGATTGCCGGATGCTGATGAATGTGTGGATGATCGAAGATGATTATGGATGTGTCTTTAAGTGTCATGTCATCCCGTTGTCAACACATTAACTGACGTCTTACATCATAGCGTGGCTTCCGGTATGAAGCAAGCCTGGAGGTTAGGGGGGTGGTTTCTGGCTCTTGCAGCAGACTTCAGTTCTTGGGACAAGGCAGTTTTGAGTGGTGGCCCCACAGGCGAGAGTCTCCGGTAGCAGATAAAACTGTGAGCAGTCCTTAGTAGTGGCTACATAATGGTAGTAGACAACAGAGTTCTCAAAAGCTTACTTACACAGGCAACATTTTAGTATTCATAATAAATATAATTTCTTTTTCATTAATATTGCAGAAATTGCATCCCAATTTAATTTCTTCAAACAAGAGACTAGACGCGCTGAAGTCTGTGCAGAATCACAAAGACTCACAGTTATAAGGATGTAGTTTAATTGCCATCCGTAAGATTGAGTGTCCCATAAATATTGTCTGAAATAAAACATATTTTATTTAAGAACTAGCTGTCCAAACACAGATGTCCAGCCTCGGTTATATCGACTAATGTAAGTTCTATTGGATTCCAGGATCAAGGTCGAAGAGTACAAATCAGCCATGGCAGCAAGAGGAGAGAGAGAGAGGCCGTCATGGCTGAATTCAACCAGCCGTCGGAGCTGTCAAAACATCCATCACGCCGTCACGTCCGCTCCCTGTGAGCTGACTGATATAAGATCGGGACACGTGACTGCCGGCGTCACTCAAGCCATCCAGGCAACCTGCGGACACGCTTTCTGGTGGACTTGAAAGAACTGAATGCCCGTCACAAATACCCTTCTCTCCGCGAACTTTCGCTGCTTCCCTAAACGCCGCGAGAATTCGTCCGGAAAAGGGGGTCTTCAGCTCTCAGATGGGCAGGACATGTCGGGCAAGGAAAGGAATTTGGTCAGAGATCTTTCTCGGTGGCCGGGCGTCGCTGGCCGCTTCACGGCTGTTTGGAAGGGAATGGGTTGAGACGGAGCCCTCGAACCGCTGAGTCTGACGGATTCTGATCCCTTGCGCCAACTCTCACGCCCGCTTGCACGTGCTGCACGAAGGAAAGAGTGCTGCAGCCATGGGAAGGATCCTGCAGCAAAAAAGAGTGTGCTGCGAGGCCATAGTCTTTCGGTGTCGACGCAGCAAGGAATAATTTACAACTAAATAGCCGCAGACTGCAAGGTAGCTGGTTATTGGCGTCCTACGCCCTCATCAGGACAATATCGAGCGAGTCCACTTCTGTAAAAAGGCAGCCATGAAATAATGGCGTGTGCAGGACCGAGATCTGAATACATCATGCACCATCATCACTGCCTTGCTAACAAGTAAAAGACGAGACTGTGCCATTGGACAAACTCGCAGAACGCAAGGTGAAGAATCTTTTTGATGAAGTTTACAAAAAAGGACTATTCTTGGAAACGAACGGCACGCGTTTGACGTAAGAAATTTAAATATCCGCTTCCCCACCTGATCAACTGTGCAAACCATTATCTTCCCTCGTTTAACCCCCACTCCTATCAAACCCTATTCTTTCCTAGAGAATCACTGGGTTTTTTTTCTTCTACGTACTCCTCTGGGGCTACATTTTCTTGTTTTTTGTCTCCTCGGCTACCAAGTACCCAGACATTTACGGCACATCCAATCTTTTATTGCTTTCTTTGCCCAAAAACAAGCAGCAAGAGGAGCCATATCATTTGTCAGAGGTGCAAACGATGGCTGCCACTTGGCAGGTAAGTGGATCACTCACAATGTGCCAAAGTTATGCTGGTAACTACGCGGAGGGTTTGGACAAGGAATTAAGTCTGACAGCCGCAGTGAAAACACGTGCGAAGATTTGGTGCCTCGTCATTGCTCGCTTGTCTTAGACTGCATAACACATGCAGTGCCCACGCCAACGGCCCAGACAATCTGTGTGTGTGTGTGTGTGTGTGTGTGTGTGTGTGTGTGTGTGTGTGTGTGTGTGCTTTTTCCCTCTTTATGCTAACTGTAATAAAAAAAGGCATTTTTGTAGTAATAGTCATAGTAATTGTCACAATCATTGTCATTGCCATAGTTGCAGTCATTTTTATAGTCAGTTGGCTTCTTTTTTTGTTTCTTTATTTGTTTCTTTGTTTGTGTGTTTGTTTGTTTGCTTCTTTCTTTCTTTCTTTCTTTCTTTCTTTCTTTGTGTGTGTGTGTGTGTGTGTGTGTGTGTGTGTGTGTGTGTGTGTGTGTGTGTGTTTCTTTCTTTGTTTCTTTCTTAGCTCCCTCCCTCCTTTGTGCAACTTGCTTTCAGGCGAAATTTCTCCATCCGTCCTTCGTATGCTGTCCATGTCTTTTTCTTGTCTTAAGCGCTGGGAGCATGTTCTTTCGTGAGCATGATTATGCTTTATAAATCACAAGTTGCTGTTGTTGTTGTTATCATCATTATTTAAAAAAAATTAACATCAGAACTTACACACAGATGCTCTTGAGTAGATTTAGAGTCGGACCTCATCACTCATACTGATCATATCTGTGTGATGTGGAGTATATCAAGGGTGGAATAACAAGAGTAGAATAACAAAAAGGTTGCGTAGAAACCAGAACATCTTTCATCTCCTTACTACCTTTGGACAAGCAGGGGACATCCCCCGTACTCGATCATCAAACTTCCTGCGAAATACAATGTCTTCTAGTGACCGTTTCCGCCATCATTACGAGGATCGTTATTCAAGCGCCAGCAGGAGTTTGTTTTTCGTGACCAGCGTACGAGGGAGGATTGCGAACAGTTTGCTCTGCTTTTGTGAAATAGTTTGCCTGACTGCAACTGTGTTCACTTGACTTTATTCCAGATGTGTATGCAGAGTATTGCTGACAATTCCGATATCAAACTCGCTAACCATGGATTATTTCGGTGAACCTTTTCATGATGGCGCTTCCTTCTCCCCCGGGGAAGGGGGGACCGGTCAGCCAACAAATCGCTGCTGGCCACGTTTGGGAATGTCCGCAAGTTCCAGAGAATGCAATTATCTGCGCATGCAGGGTCTGAAGGAGATACGGGAGGTGGCACGAACTATTTTTCACCTGCTCACGTCGTGAACGTGACGTTATAGTTAATGAGAGCGCGTGACCTCTTCGTGACTTCCTTGCACTACTTCACTTACTCTCCGTCAGTTTGAACTGCAACGACAATGAAGTTTGCCACAACGATACGTGCGTGAGTGCGTACGTCTGTGAGTGTTAAAACGATGATGCACGTAAGAAAGAAATGTTTGTGAATGAAGAAAGAGTGTGTGAAAGATTAGGGAGAGAGTGTGTTTATGAATGTATGTGAGAGCAAGAGAAAAGAAAGAGAAGAGGTGGCTGGCTGGGTGATTTAGTAGGAAAGTACCTCCACTTTGATGTGATTTCGCACTGTGGGGGTTAGGCCCAGCCCTGTGAACAGATGTCACATACAGAAAGTGTCCCTAGACGAGATCTGAACACAGGGCCTCTCACAGTGGTGACAAGCGAGTACAGTGGGTGTCTGTGTGTCATATTCAATAGTCTCGGTGTTGTACATATGGGTATAAATTTGCCTGCACTACAAAATATAGTTTGTAGAATTAATTAATTAATTAATTAACAATTATCATTCTTTAGTATTTACTTTCTCGTTAACTCTTTTTAAAAATTAAAATGATAAGTAGCTTTATTCGGAGACCGGGTGTCGTGTTATGACTACTTTAACCACCCTGAAATATCCTGTAACATTCGTAAGCTTGAGTCACTCTCTCCCTGTCTGTCTTACTGTACACGTCTGCACGCGCGTAAACACACATGTGTGCGCGCCGTAACCTAAGTTCGTCCGCTTCAATGCAGTTCACATGGACCCGACTTACCTACCGCGAGGAACTCTTCGACTGGAGAGTCACATTTAAAGTCTTGAAAATTGAAGCCAATTCAATCTCTAAATCAGCGAAGGAAGGACAGGAAATGAAAACAATAGCGGTACAGCCTTCACACACAGTCAAACCCACACAAGAAAAAAAAAAGGTCAGCTTCCGTGCAGGGCACAGTGCCCGATGCACGACCAGCGAGAACCCGATACTGGGGCCAGTACATCCCACTTCGTGTGGCATGACTGCAAGCGCTTGGTGAGAATGTGCCACCTGTACCAGCACTCAGAAGACTTTCCACGAATGACTTCATGATTCTTTTTTCTTTTTCTTTTTATTTATTTATTTATTTTTTGGTCTCGTTGTGACCAAGCCATGGTCGCCGAGGGTCCTGGGCACGCTTGGAAATAAGATAGTAGAAGCTAGCAACGAAAGTGTTTATTGGTTGAAGTGTTTGTTCAATCTCAAACGATGATTGAGATGAGTGCGAACGCTTTCAAATAAAGACGGAAAATGTCGAAGAAAATTGGATTTTTTTAAAAAGATAAAAGCATTTGCGTAGTTTTCAAATCTGTGCATTTTCCAGGCGTACAATTACTCGGGTCGAGAGAAAGAGAGGATGAAGGTAGGGGGGAAGAAGAGAAAGAGGGAAAGAGAGGGGCGGAGATGTACATTCTGGATTGTTCACGACGGGTGTGTGTGTGTGTGTGTGTGTGTGTGTGTGTGTGTGTGTGTGTGTGTGTGTTTTCTCAGGTGTTATTCTAAAAGCAGCAACGATGACAGCTACAGAGGTAGAGTATTGTAAGTGGAGGAAGGTTGCTGCCGGTTGCTGCAGTCGTCGAGTTAGCAGCAGTGAAACTCAGTTTTTTTTTAATTCTCTGCCATCACATGTTACTATTTACTCTCAGGACTCCCCCACGCTAAATGTCCCTCGCTCAAGACTTCTTCTTCGCCTTCTTCATTCTTTCCCTGACGGTTGTGGTGGCTGCGATGGTGTTGCTTTATTCGCCTACTCTAGCAATGGCCTCTCTCTCTCTCTTTCTATCTCCCTCCCCCTCTCTCTCTCCCTCCGCTCTTTCTTTTCTTTTTTTATTTTCAGCGCTCGGGATTAAACTGCTGTTCGGCGAGTAACTTCACAAAACACGCTCATCCCAGTCAGCGTTCCCATTGCGCATGCGTCTTGAGCTGGTCGCAGTTCCTCGCAAACGTTTCCGATGAAACACAAACTAATGCAATTTAGTTCTTAAAAAAAGAGAAATCCTTAGAAAGTGCACGCCTCAATGACTACACGTGCTGCTTCCAAGTAAAGTTCTATTAAATTTTGCTGATTAATAATCGTGAGTGGAGCTCAGTGTATACGAACGGATAAGTGACCGATGGCGGAGAGGAGGACAAATTAATTATCTTGAGCCGGCTTCTAGCTCATCTTCTCCGCTCGCTGGCCTGAATAGCCCCCCCGCTCCTTTTGCTGCCTCCTCGATTTCCTTAATCTGATTTGAACCCCACCAACGCCTCGGTTCACGCCTTTACCATGAAAAACAACAACAGATTTCCTCCCGCGTCCCACAAAGTGTCGTCTTCAGCGCAGCAAATGGAGGGGAAACGAAGGGCGCAGAAAGGTGTTCTTAGAAAACAGAATATTAATCCAATAATAGGCGCGGTGCCACTTGAGTTGGGAGCGAAAAATAAGCGAAAAAGGAAGGGAGTTGGGGGGACCATATCCTTGATTGAGTGTGAGGGGCTCTTGCCTTCATTCTTCTTGCGATAAATACACCTAAACAGCAGTTGTTTCTAGCGCTCGTCCACCCAAGCAGGCCATGTGTTTTGTTTCGTTTTGGTTTGTTTCGTTTTGTTTTGATTCGTCTTGTGTTTGCCTTAGTCTCTTTCGTTGTGTGAAACATTTTGCCCTCTATGATGTTTTGCACCTGTTTTCTTGTAAACAGTCAGTTCATGTGCTGCTCGGTTATCAGCTGTTCAATTTTTTTTTTTGAAAAACGGTAAAATGTTAGAATAACTCGAAGAAAGAATGTGCAAAATAAAGTCAATGCTATTAATATGCCTGATCCTAGTATAAGTGAGATAAGCGAATTGGCTTCGCCTGCTGGTGCAAAAAGTCCACGAAAGTAGACAAATAGTATAAATAAAAAAAAGTGTATGACAATTTTCTACAAGATGTAAAACAGCTTACGTCAGCCAACATCAGGTCAGTTTTGTCCAACCTCAAACATCAAGCCGCACATAAAATATGTTTGTCTCGTGTTGGTGTTCCAACCGACCCGACAGACCGACAGACAGACAGAGGGTTTTTTTAACATCGGAAGAAATAAAAGTTAGCCCTTACTTTTACTTTGAATGCAACTGTATCGCACACTGCCAACAGCGACAATAAATAAATAAATATAAATAAATAAATAAAAAGTTGTCGCAAGTTGTAACTGTAAACCGGACCAGAGTGAAGAGTAAGCCTATACCAGAAGTCCCGTTGACCGGATTGTCCATGTGACCCTAAGGTGTTGAGGGAGTCACCTCGTGTGCAGCACAGAGAAACTTTGTGGTGCACCAGAACCGACACCGCGATTATCGTCAACGCCATCGAGGGTTATTATTTTGCGATGAACAACGCTGTTGAAAATATCCTGACAATAATGGAACAGTGCAAAATGTAGATTTAAATGTTTTGTGTTCAGTGGTCTGAATTCGTATTTCAAAAACCTAGCGAAGAGGTGATGGACATGGACATGGACATGGACACACACACACACACACACACACACACACACACACACACACACACACACACACACACACCAGAGCTATCTTCAGGATTCACAACGTACAGGCCGAAGTTAACTGGATGGTTGAGTTTAGAAGGGTGTATAGTGGGGAGGGAATGGGGGAAGTGTGTGTGTGGACGAAGAAAGAAAGGGGTATCTGCTGCCGACCCAGACCCCCCCCCCCCGCCGACAATCCGTGTAATAACAACCGCTAGAGTTCCTCACACCTCCACCGACGATCTTGTGGGATGCACGTGCACAAACCTCGAGCGACTGCCCCCCTGACGAGCTTGTAAATGTCGCGCCGAGCCGTGCGGACGGGAGGTAAGCGAAGACGAGAGGAGTCGCCATGGTGGTCACCTTGGGAACGATTAGCTCTGTGATTCCTATGCCCTGCACATCCGGCCAGTGTGTGTGCCTGTGCCTGTGCCTGTGCCTGTGCCTGTGTGCCTGTGTGCCTGTGTGTGTGTGTGTGTGTGTGTGCGAGAGAGAGAGAGAGAGAGGTAGCCCTGCTATTCAAACCCAGGAGTCTAGCCCTTCTGGACCAACAACTTGTCAGCCTATTCACACCCCTTGAGTTTATATTGCAAGAAAAGTGAATACTTTATAAATAATGTTGTTGCTGCTGTTGCCATTATTATTATTCCTCTATAGACAGTGAAGAGGAGGTGGGAATAAGTGTTTTATGCCGAGCCAGCAACTAAGGCTATATCAGGACAAAGCAGCCAGCCCTGTGTAGACAGTGAGGAGAGCGGACTTCAAATAACATCACGTACACACTTACCAACATCTCCTATTCCATCTCCTATTCCTCACCTACAGCCGCTTAAAATATTGTTGAACCACCGCCAGGTTTTCCGTAATAACGGTCGCTACACACCACCCAGTCGATCAAAAAAATGGACCGAAATTTCGAAAAGGCTTCTCTGAATGATCGGTAAGGACCAGCACAAAGTCTCTTGACTGCACTGACCGCACTCTCGACAATTTGCTCATGACGCTGGTAAACCGCTTTAAAACGGTTCCCAAAGTAAATTTCAGCTCATGTCGTCCCCGATGTGTACCTGTAGATAAAAACTAACACAGAGATGCTATATTTTATTTCTTGTTAAGTTCCGATTATAATATAATATCCGAATGTATTAAGCAATGAAATATCATATTATCATATTTTAATTTTGCGTGGAACTGGTGTTGTGTATTGTCTGTTTTGTTTCTGTCACGTGAACATGTTAAATTTGATCTATGGAAACCAGTATTTCACACAAAGCAGAACACGATCCAAAGAGATAATCTGGAATATATACTGTTTGTTAACTTTGTACATTCCAGATATTAAGGTTAGAATGTGCCGGACGAACGCGTTCTTGCTGTTTGATACAACTTTCCTTGCGCGCTGTTGCTGAGATATATATATATATATATATATATATATAGATATTCAATCTTCCTATAGAATTTCTCATTTTTACTTCTGAAGTCGGCGGTTCTGCATCAGGAACAAATGCGGACCATAACCTTTCGTGCACACACACAGCAGTGAATGCTGGAGTCAGCTGGCATCTTTGTGTTCGTGTCCTGCGACTGCCGCCTGCTGCGGCGCGAAAGAATGTCAAGATGTCCGTTAGCCCTTGACGACTGACTCAGAGTCTTTTACCAGGCTGCTTAGGACAACCCACCAGCCTCTGACCCTTGCCCAGGACTATTGTCGCTGCTGCTGATGATATTTCTTTTTCTGCGATGATGATGATGATGATGATACGGCATCTCTGTCTCTCTTACAACACACACACACACACACACACACACACACACACACACACACACACACACACACACACGCACACACACACACTTGATGAAAGACTTGATTGGAGAGAAGTGTATCCAACAGCCTGTGCAAGTAGGAACAAAGCGTTGCTTGTGATCCAGCAATCATTTCAGCACCTCATAGACAATGCCATTTAGTGTGTGTGTGTGTGTGTGTGTGTGTGTGTGTGTGTGTGTGTGTGTGTGCTGTAGGAACTAGGCATGATGGACTGTGTGCGTGGGGTCCATGCAGCAGACATGGTAGACTAGCAGCAAAGGATCCCTACGTGTGGACGAAAGAGATGGTGCACAGTGCAGACAGCACAACGATTCTCGCAGGACCGGCTTTTCCTTGTCCTCGCTCATTTCATTGTCGACCGAGCCATCACCACTGTTATCGCCTACCTTTAAACGACCAGTGCTCGCCGAGTATGTGGCGCGGGGAAAGGTGTATTCACGCGGAACAAAAACAAAACCACGGGCCCCAGGGCAAAGGGGCGTAAGCGGTTATGGTCCATGAAATTACTTTTCTCTGGTTTTGATCGGGGCCAGACCTTCTACGGCCCATTAACGTGGCCGTCACGTAGGACTAGCTGCTCTTTTGGTGGCAGAGAAGACCACGTAAACATGGCGTTCGCCTTGTTTGACTGCAGGTTACAATGGGTTGGGACACGCTTGACTTGCTGCTCATGTCAGCCGCGACCTCTAAACTCCGGTTTCCAGGAGTCTGGCATGGCCGTGGTTCGCTGCCAGTGGAAATCTTTCGCTTCGTTTTTATAGTCCGCGGCTGTCGTGTACGACCGAATAAAAAGCATTTCTACAATTTCCAGCTTAGCATACTTTTGGACATTCCTCGGGAATGGAATTTTCGCGAAGAACAATGTCACATCATGTCTGGAAGCAAGTAAAGCTGGTAGCACTGGCTAGGGGAAGAATAACCTGCTCTGAAACCCGACTGTTTGAAATGTCTCTTTGTTGCTGCATGATACGGATGCAGCCACAGCCAGTTTGAGATACACATCCTAGCAAGATGAAAATAACTCATCTTTCACTGTCATCAAGATTAGGCTCGAGGTGGTTGGTGAAGACATCACGAGAAACGACGAATCGCGAGAAAATATTCTAGTGCTGTACCTAATGGTATGGACAGTGAGCTCTGATCACAGTCAGCAGTTTTCAACATTAGAATTAATGTCCTTAACCTTACCAAGACATCAGACAACCACAGTCCTCAACAGTACTAAACCAACATATAATCACACATTCCACACAATGCTCGTCCTTCCTACCCTCCCCCCTTCCGCTCTTGCTAATTTTCTCCCCATCTTTCTCTGCAGAGTCACTATATTCTCTGTTCCTGTTACTTGGTGCCTTTTTGTGTTTTCTATCTTTGTTTTCTGTTTGTCGTCAGTACTGTCGTTTATTCTTCCGTCCCTCATGTTCTATCCATTTAGTTCATGTCTCTTCCCTGTTTTTTAAGTGCTAAGAGCATGCTCTCTATGAGTGTGAATATGCGCTATACAAATCTTCATTTATTTATCATTTATTTATTTAATTACACTTTTTAAGAGTATTCAAAGCAAGTGCAACTTTCTCTGTAGACAATCATCCTGATCATAAGCATAGCAGTGCCGACTCTCTGTTTTTCGTCGAAATTAATTTCTAAAAATAGTTTCTTCTATATTGTTTGATAAAAGTTTGATAGATTTCAAGAGCCTTGAGGGACAGAGATAAATGAAAGAAAGAAATAAAAGGGCAAAATCCGATTTTATAAGTCTTGTGTATTCTTTTATAAACGCCTGTGTTGCTCTGAAATGTTCGTGAATTAAGGAGAAATAATCAGATGGCAGAATAAGGAAAGAAGAGTTGGTAGGGAAACAGAGATTCTCGCTGTCACTATAAAACATTATCTTTTATTCAGGAAAACGCAGTCTCATTGTCAGGGAAGTGTAGAATTTGTTGGTTACTATTACAGTTTTATTGTCACTTACAGCACAAAATCTCATCGCCACGATTCCATTCT
This sequence comes from Marisa cornuarietis, assembly GCA_004794655.1. Classification (NCBI taxonomy): domain Eukaryota; kingdom Metazoa; phylum Mollusca; class Gastropoda; order Architaenioglossa; family Ampullariidae; genus Marisa; species Marisa cornuarietis. The sequence goes on from SMMW01000090.1 coordinate 2,302,251, forward strand.
TATAATCACTACAACAAACATACCCGCCACCTACCCACCATGGAATCCTTTAAACGTGTACACCTGTCCCATGAGCATTATTCCTAACAACAGTCCATATAATGCTGATTCACCTTCTAACCCTTTATTTTACTTTTGCCGCCTGTTGACTAGTCCGCGTCCTCGCCAGATTCTCAAAACTCTCCATTCTTACTGTTTGTTCCCTGATTCCTCTTTGTGTCTTCTATGTTTGTCTTGATTACTTGTCTGCACGTCTGTTTACCCCTCCGTCCTTCGTATGCTGTCCGTCTTCTTGTCTCCAGCACTGAGAGCATGCTCCTTCATGACCGTGATAATGCGCTATATAAGTCACCCATTTATTATTATTATCAGGAAAACACAGACTCGATGTTTGTCAGGAAAATAAAGAAGAAGAAGAAGAAAGAAGAAGAAGATGATGATGATGATGATGATGATGATGATGATGATGATGATGATGATGATGATGATGATGATGATGATGATGATGATGATGATGATGAAAAGCCCGTGGGCAAGAGTTTAAACAACCGGCTTGTACGTCAGGGAAACCACTTTTATTTATGTTATCGAGTTTATTGTCATCGTTTTTTTATGACATTTACAGTATATCACTAAGATTTCTCTGTCTCTCTTTTTTTTTTCTTTCGCGCACTCCTCAGTGCAGAAAAGAGAACTAATCTGACTAGCGTTGACACCCAGAGTCTGGTCGAGAGAAAAGTGAAACTCAGAACAATATATATTTACTCTGGAACAACATGTATTCGAGAAGAGTATGTCAATATCTGGTTAATGACTAGCATAGTAGTTAACAATGTGATGCAGCGAGATTCGCATCCAGCCGGGGATAGGTAGGTGGGGTTAGGGAACTGATTTTTTTTCTGAAAGTCTGAATGTCAGTCGAGCTAATTTATTTCAAATACTTCACAAGGATATTAGCAAGTTCCACCTCACTTTTGAAACGAAGAACAGATTATTACCATCGACTGGAAACGAAATGTCGCTATAAGCTCTTTAGTGGATATTTATGATAAACGTTTTTGCTTTTGGTAAACGCGAAAAACATGTGCTTCTTCTGTAAAATCACCTTTTCGGTCAGTGTTGGTGTGCTACCCCATTTGTGGCCATTAAGGTCAGTGTTGGCACTCAAGGCCAGTGTTGGCTTTCTAGGCCGGTGCTGGCACTCACTGCCATGGGGCTGAGAGTCCAGGCTATAAAATCAGGGTGAGCAAGATATTTTCCACACAAAGCAACACTCGTAGACGGGACGGAGACCCAAACAGCGGAGTTCTACTTCAAAGCGAATGAAAACAGAGAGTGCAGCGAGTTCTCGAGATGAAGACCCTGCAGACGAGATTCTAGTTTCAGTTTCAGTTGCACAGGACTCATCAGTCGTGCAGTTACAGTCGAAATAAAAATTACTACTCGTGCAGTTTCAGTTACAGAAGACTCGCTAGTCGCACAGTTTCAGTTGGATAAAAGACTCACTAGTTACTCACTAGTTCAGTTACACAGGACTCACGAGTTACAGAAACAAACACTAACGTCAGTGGTACCAGTATGGAAAATAACCAAAATAAAAGATGTCACTTCTTATAACGATTAGATTTACTGTTTGGGAAAAGTGACACCCGCTACCCGCCTTTCAACACATACTTACGAGCTCTTGGTGGTGATACTGCCATGTTGTAAGAATAACAGAGGTGAGCCACATGTGGTAAAACTCAAAGAACAAAAGAATAGAAAAAAGCCACGATTTTCACAAAATACCAGACTAACATTGGTCCGAGTTTTAGAAAACCTTTGTTCACTTCCAGAGGAGAAAAAAAAAGCAGCAGAACGCAGGAAAGGGAGAAGGGTACCCTCCGTTTCACGCCATTCTTCTCTCTCCCATCCTCGCTACTACTTCACATCAAGTTCTGGCAGGTTCCCAGTTGACGTAATGATCATCTAATTTCATAGTCAGTGCCATCAATTAAGTGCGATAGCCAATTAAGGTGGTTGTGTGAAATTAATAGCAGCCCTTCCCTTTCTCCTCGGTGCAAGGCGGAGAATAGAGAGATCAGCGCCAAGGTTGAGAGAGTCAAGACAGAAAGGGCGGGGAAGTCGAGGGGTAGGGCAGGAACTCTAAAGAAAGAGAGAATGAAATAAAGGGTTTGGATGGACCGAGAAAAATTGAGGCTTGAGGAATAGTGGGGGGAGGGGTTGGGACAAAGGAGGAAGGGGGGAGGAGGAAGATGGAGGCATGACGAGTGAGGGCAGAGAGAGAGAGAGGGTGTGAAAGAGAGAGAGCAGGACGAGAAGAAAGGGAGGCAATCGATTCTCATTGGAGAGCAGACCTCCGGAGGAGCGTTGGGAGGCGCGGCCTCAATGATACAGCAGCATCGCGGAGGGCAAGCAGACTGCGTGAACACAAGTGGGCAGGACCGCGCGCGCTTCAAAGTGGTTAGGACCGCCCGCTACAGAAGCCGATTGTGGCCCCGGCACTCACCAAACAGACCTTCGAGGCGCCGCTGTCGACACATCGAGTGGGCGGGACTTCCCCTACCCACCCGTACACCCTCCTTGCTGCCTCTTTCTTAGCGCCCGTGTGTTTTAGTTGGCGGCGTTGAAGGCGAGGAAAGACTGATGCTCTGAGGTGGTTTGGACTGTCGGTACCGTGCTGACGATGAAGCGATGAACGTAAGACTCGGCGGAGGAGAGAAGAGTTGTCTTTGAGAAAAAAAAATTGTTTTGGTTTGGCTTTGGCTGGACTGCACGGAAAAGAGGCGGGGTTTTTTTTGCAATCAGGCGTGTGTAGGTCGTCCAGTTTAAAGCCAGTTTCTAGGTTAAAGTCAGTTGTACTCCTCGCGCTCCCGCACCACCGCTTGGGCCAGGGACAGTGGGTCCTGTAGCCTCTGCGTGCTGCCGGCATGGAAAGGCTCAATGACCACGGGGTGAGAAAAGCCAACGGAAGTGGTGGACGAGGGTCTGGTGGCTTTGTTGGAGGATGTGGCGGTGGAAGCAGCAGCAGCAGCAACAACACCAGCAGCAAAAGCAGCAGCTCCATTTCTAACGGCGGCGCCCCCAGTCTCAGCGGAAGTCACCACATTGTCGGCCTTGCCATGACCAGCAGAAGCAGTGCCAGCAACAACTGCAACGGCCGCATGGTGCTGCTGATGGGGGGAGGGAGTAGAGGGGTTGCTATGGTGACGGAGGACAATATCGGTGCTGTGAACTTGTCGATGACATCCGCCTCTTCGTGCGGAGCCTTGACAGTAGCGTCATCATCATCATCATCATCATCATCGTCGTCGTCGTCATCATTAGGAACAACGACAGCGACTCCGGCAACAGCAGGCCCCTTAACCCTAACGTCATCGCAGCCACTGGTGTCTTCCTCTTCGTTGATGGCTTGCGACCTGCCGACCACCCTAGCCCTCAGCCGGCTTTCATCGCCCTTGTCATCAACATCATCGGCTTCGGCGACGACGACCCGGCCATCGCTGTCGTCAGCCATGACGTCGATCATGTCGTTGCGAGCAGGTCCGTTGTCGCCCCGAGAACTGAAACCTGTGCGTCCTAGCGCCTCTCCCAAGCGGATGTACATCGATAACACGGACGATGAGGACACAGACGATCATTATCACAACTGCGAGGATGAGGACGATGATGACTCGCGTGCACGATGTGAGCACAGCCCCCGGGTGGGGCCCGAAGGGGCCCAGGGAGGGACAGACAGTGGCGACGAGGAGAGTCGAGAGGCCCGGGTGCGAGAAAGACTGTCCCCTCAGGCACCCTCGGGTGGCCGCGACGGCGCTCCCGACGAGGGCCGGGTGGCCGGGTCGCCCGGACTCCCCAAAGTCCAGCCCACGCCTTTCAGTGTTGTGGACATTCTCAGCCCGTCCAAATTTACTGGTAGTGGAGCGAGCAGAAGCCGGGTATGGCACCCCTGGGGAGATCGACCGTCTCCAGGCGCTATCAGATCGGGGGACTCCGATTCTGGTAGGTTGTGTGTGCGTGAGTGCGCGTGCATGCGTGCCTTAGTGTGCATGTGCGTGTGTGTGTGAGAGAGAGAAAGATAGAGAGATCACTATTATGAGTGTGTTTATGATAAGGAGGTGACTATCTAAAAGCATGCATGTACATTCGGGTATGTGTGTCCGCATATGTATGTTTCTGAAGATTCATTTATCTGTGCAGCATGAAAAATGACTTGTAAAGCTAGTTACAGAAGACATCTGACTTACTATGACTTACACTGAGCAGTTTGTTGTAGCTGTTCCTCTTTGACTACTAAAGATGGCAATTAATAAGAATACAACAAACACCCTTTCAATAAATTTATAATATATATAAGAGAGAGAGAGAGAGAAATAACAAAAAAGGAGAGAGAAGCATATGTTCAAGTGAACATTTTCGCGCGGCGCTGGAGGATTATAATATTTACTAATGTAAGACACTGATAGTATGTAACATTTAACATCCGGTGGATGATGTAGACATTGAGAAAACTATTTTTAAAATTATAATTTTGTCCGCCATCGGTAAATCACTCATTCTAAGTAAATTAAAGAAGTATTCGACCTATTTTTATCCCTTGTGATAAGAATGAACGCGATAACTGTGACCAAAATAAATCATCATTACACAACTGATGGGATACTTGATAGGATACTTGAATTTATAATATACCCTGACTGACGATTTTTTCTAGAAAATGACGGTAACATAAAGAAAAAGCAGAGAAAGTGAAGGTGTTTTGCCTTGTATCCCGACACTTCTCTCTTTGTATGAAAAACATTCTCCTCTCTGGTTAAAACTTTCCACTTCTTGATCTTATGCCTTAAATCACAAAATCACTTCTGCTAAGTAGCCGACTTCAAATTATTAACTGGAGTATTCAAAGGGCAGAGAGCGAGAAAGAAAGAGGCAGAGACAGAGAGAGAAGAGGAGGATGAAAGAAAATGTACTCAGACGTAGCTACGTGCGTGTGTGTGTGTGTGTGTGTGTGTGTGTGTGTGTGTGTGTGTGTGTGTGTTCACTTCTGTGCCATCACTTTCTATCCCCCACGCTGCCCTTAATTCTTACCACTGCTATCAATTATGACAGCTGTGTAACAAAATCAGTTGTAGTTGCCTCAGTACAACTCAAAAAAGAAAACCAACATCAAAATTTGAAAACGAAAATAATCACACAAATAGACTGTCCCCCTGAACATACTATTTGTAAACCATCTGTTTCCCGTAAACAAAATATAAAAAAAAACAAATGTGTGCGAACAAGATCGCTGTGGGTGGATGGAGAGTAGTGTGCAAAATAAATTTCACTCATTGGATGAATATCAAATAGAAAAAAAGATGAAAAGGGTAGGAAAATGTTTCTCTTCCCTTAAGCCCTGAAGTCTCTCTGGAAAGTGTTTCCCCCATAAATCCAAATTGCCAACCATCTGCTGAGATCTCAATGGTGGAATTTTCTTGAGAAAGGAGGAGGCTGAGCTTTTGATGGTGGCGCCCTCTTGTGTGTGTGTGTGTGTGTGTGTGTGCTTATAGATTCAGACTTTTCCCTTAATTTTTGCACCCAGCAGAGATTTACCCAGCCGCGTGTGGGTTTCTCGTTACCTCCCCTAGTCTGCTTTTTCACCACATCAGTTATCCCCCCTCCCAACTCCCCACTCTCCTCGTCCCCACGTTTCCCTGTCCTCCCCTGCGAGCTCCGTGAAGTGTATTTATTTTCCTAATGACCAGGTCCTCACTGCCGCGATGTAAAATAATTAGGTGTTAATTTTATCATAACTTCTTCAAAGTGGAAATATTTAGGCAGAACCTTCTTTCTGTTTGTTGACATCTTTACAGTGATGCCTGTCGTTACTGTTAAAAAAACTGCGGAGAAGGTTTTTTTATTGGTCTCATTTCGGATGACTGGATTAATTTGTCAACATTCTATACATCATCAAGACACATCAGAAACAGCAAACAGGCTTCACTAACTCTAAATGAGTTTAATTTAACGTCTGGAAAGCAAAACCGTTTAGTTTGCAGTGCTTTGGTATACAACTCCACGTTTTTCGCTAGATAAAGACTTTATTGAAGAACATCCTGCGATGAATATGGATCCACTTCACTGAAGTCCTTTAGCGACGCCAGGGTGCTTCTAGAATGGCGGGATGGACTAGGAACTTTTTTCTGTCTGTTCCTACTTTCACTAAATAGCGGAATTCCTTTTCTCATACAAGAAAAGTCTGTTCAGAAGATTGCCAAGTCTCGAATAAGTGGCATAAAATAAGTGATTCATTAGGTCAAAAATAAGGACACATCTATTCATATCATCGTTTTTATCATTACGTTTCGTGAACTTTTTAATTTTAATTTTTTTTATTTTTCTTTCTTCTATATTCTAATGAGACCGGCAGTTACCCGAAGAGTTTTATTAATTTTTATTTTTCCATTCCATTTCACTGTACTTATTCATGTCTGTCTTCTGCCTTAGTTCTTACTCTGTGGAGTATCCATACAGTGGAGAGAGTACACAATACCCTCTCTTGGGACTATACGCAATACCCTTGTTCCTGTGAGCTCATTACTTGTTTATCCGTTAAAAAATAATGTTTGTTCAGAGATTAATCAGTTTAAAGTGTATGAGCACTATTCACTTCTGGTCCTCGTTGGCTACTATCATCGATTCTGGACACTATCTGAAGATAATTGCTATGTCAAACTTTAAAGAAAATGTCTTTCAAAAATCAAGGGAACATCGTCGTGTTGTCTATCAGTCCAGCTAACAATGGAGTTGGAATCCACAGATAACTCGCTTGTCTGCGACGACAATACCATGTTCATTTCATGGAAGAAACAAATTACTTGTACGAAATTGCTTCGTCCTTGCGAAAACCGCTTTGTCTGTCTTGCTGTAAAAATCCTCCAGTCGGTCTGGTACAAAACGCTTTGTCTCATCTAATTGAACCATACCTCGTCTACCACTAGAACAAAAAAAAAAAAAAATACAATGTCTACCGCTAGAACAAAAATACCTCGTCAATCATAGCCCAGGACTATTTGGTTTCATCATGTGCGTGGCTACTTGCACTATGTCCGCACTGTTTTGTAACCCCGTCCCACGCAATCCACAGACCCTCTTCATCAACATTTATATCAAACACAGCTTCGTACTCTACCCACCAGAGGACCATTTTATCTGGTCCTTTATTAAAGGGCTTCTTAGCGAAATAAATATTGACAAAAGTGTGATTAAGTTTAACAAATTTGTGACGAGGCAGCCATAGAACAAAATGTCAAACCGAATCACATATTCTTAGCAGGTTAAGAAAGGCCTTCAGACTTCAGATGGACTTAACTTCTATACTGGTTTGCAGGACCCCCATCGCCCTACCGTGGCCGCCTCACACATCAGAATGGCAGATTGAGTCCTAAAGGCTATTTGTAATAAAAAAAATTGTAAACAAGTAATGTGGCAAACATTTTGCATGACATCTACATGAGCAAATTTGTCAAATTTAGGTAAACGTTCGTCCAAATCTGTCACATATGTGACCATGTGTCAACATCTTGCATGACAGTCATAGAACACATTCGCCGAACAGACATATTTGACAATCTTTGTCTTAGTATACCCTTCTCTTATACAAACAATCTCACAGACCGAGCATGCTTATTAGCTCGGATACGGTAAGCTGCTCCATTCCCTGCATTCTTCGCTCCCCCCGGTCCCTGTGCGCGTGCACCAATTGATGATGTGCAGGTAGTGTGTTCTCCTGATGTCAGCGGATCCAAGCATCCATCTGTTCGTTGCCTTGCAGCAGAAGCAATACCCAATGTTAATGGCCGTTAACATAGCTTGCCATTGTACATTAGCTTCTCCCCTCTAGCAACCCTCGTTCGGACGACTTACGAGCGACCTGGAGTAAAAACACAGATATCTTCTTATGACGGAAAGCTCTCGCTGTGCTGATGTTATCACACGCATCGCCCTCAATAAACAGAACGCTTAACACGTTACCGGGGTTAAGGAAATAATAAACTCGAGATAAATAATGCGTTTTCTTTGTGATGGACAAACTTCACAGAATTAACTTCTCTTCGCGTGTTTTAATCTCTTCCAGACACTCGCTTGCTTACACCGGCAATAGACGGTGGTCGTCCGCACAATCTCCCAGCTCCCCCCCCACAACCTCCTCTCTCCCCCACCCCCACCCCCCTCCCACAGTCCTTCACTTCCCAGCCGTGTGTAATCCTCTCCTTGAACCTGGAAAGAGGAACACCTGCTGAAATATCGAAGCGTGTCTTTGTTTGAAGTGGCGATACAGCTGTGAAAATAATTGACACTTAAATGAGTGTGGCAGGGAGGGTGCCGGCCGTCCTCAGTAGATTAAATTGTGCACTTTGTCTCTCACGAAGAAGGACTCAACTGGCTCTTAATTACCTTGCAGGTGTTAAAAAAGCGATCGTGTCTTTCATGTCAAAGGCTTGTTGTATGTCGAGCTGGTTGTAGGTGCTTACGTCAGCCGCTGACGAGCCGAGCCGGGGGGGTTAACGGATTGAGGTTGGAGTTACGGACACGACTTTGTTGTTAGGTGTTAATTAAACATATTTAGAATCGAATCCCCTGAGGATTATTACAATTACAGTGTTAAAGTAGCGGACGTGCGAAGTGCAGAAAGAAGAGGATTAAAAACACAGGCAGGAATGAGTAAATCGAATTCCAAGGCATTTGTTCTCTCTCTCTATATATATATATATATAAATGTAAACAACAGCAGACACAAGGAGAAAACAGCTCTGGTAAGGATTAAAAAACAACAACAAAAACACGATGTAAGGAAAAACGTTGACGTAAGCGGCTGATGTAATTCCCTGAGCCAAACCGATTTCTCGACCAAACAAATTTTCTCTCTGGACTTTTTTCTGTTAATTTTGTCTTTTTTTTGTAGGGAGGAGGAGGAGAAGAGACGATGGTTTTCTCTTAAGCGGGCATACTATGTGATGGGAGAGGGAAGATGATAAAACGTAGGCGAGTAAAAGTGTATATACGCGCACCCGTTTGATCTGTGTGACATACCCGATCCCTGGTCCATTGGCTCGTCCCTCACCAACCGCTGGTGTGAACTCCTGTCAATTACTGAACGTGTCCGATACTTCTGTCATAGAAAGACTTGCAGAGTAGGTACAGATGACAACTGATAATTTAAACAAAGACTGATGTCTCAATATTAAAAGAAAAAAAGAAAAATCCCTCTGCCATTCGACCACCTCGGCCCTTTCGGATCGTATTCTTGCCGTTATACACGGTTAATATTGCTGGTTTTGAAGGTCTCAAATGTCGACGCCTCAATCCAGTAGAGAAAAGACACACGTACATATTCATAGTCGAATGTATGGCCACCGCCATCCTGTCGACTTTCCAACGCCCTCTTGTCGACTCCCCACTGCCCATGTTCTGACTTTACCACCTTTTATCCACACTTTTCGTCTCTTCTTTGTGGACTTTTCAACTATTTTATTTGGACTCTTGAGGCTAAGTTTGCTGCTCATCCATTCTGAACTTATTTGCTTGAACCTTCCAGCCCTCGTAATAAGCCCGTCCTGCTCGAGCGCTCATTATCAGCCCGTGTATTTCTTCAAGTCCGATATCACGTGCCTACCATTGTCCAGAGCTACAATATGGAGTTCACGGTGCTCTATCTTGCAAACAGATCGAATGTTTTGCGGTAAACGCTCTTCAACTGGTCCGAAAGTAATTTTGCTGAATGACCAAATCTCTTATTTTGTAAACAAACAAATAGATCAATCAATGAATAAAGGCCAAAAAGTTCTATGGATTTTGCACTCCCGATCTCCGTCCACCCGAGCAACAGAACCTTTAGCTTTTGTTCGCCTGCCCTTGTCGACAGGGGCCATATTTTTTTTTTATTTTTCACAGTCCACACTGTCTCAGGCGGTCCCCTCCTCTCTGTGGGCCTGAGTAGCTGATAATTGTTTACGGAACACTCGTATGTGATAAAACAAAACGGCTGATTAGACGTCGCACCACGTACATGGTTTCCAGGCGTGTTTGTTTTCATGGTCTTTCCTCTGCTGTCTCTTTCCTTCCTTCCTTCCTTCCTTTCTTCTTTTTTTACTTTCGTTCCTTTCCTTTTCTCCTCACCTCTCACAGATCTTGGTTACAAAGGTTTATGTCAGACGGAAAGAAAAAACTAATTTCTCCTTAGCAGATGAAGAGTGTTTTGTGTGTGTGTGTGTGTGTGTGTGTGTGTGTGTGTGTGTGTGTGTGTGTGTGTGTGTGTTCGGTTAGCAGAGCAGCAATTGTGACCAGGATTTTAAAAACTGTTACCTTTTTGTGATCTCTGGGGAATCTGCCAACGCAAAAGAATGAATTCCATCTTCCCTGATTCACTATAAATTATTTTGTCACTTATTCTTCAAGGTCCTCTCCAAAATCAGAGCACGAGTAGGATCATGATCATTTGATGCAGTTAACAATCTTCTCGAGATCCCACCCCAATCAAATAAATTGCTGGACAATATCTCAGAGTACTTTTCTGTACGTCAGACTCCTTCGTTGTATATCAGCTTCTTTCCTCTATCAGTTGACCTTTCAACCCTCTGTGTTAGTATATCGACGCTCATGAACGTGCATCTAACGTTTGGTACAAGCGCATTTTCATGCCTGCCTCAAGCATGCTTATTTTGGCTACATAAAGTTGAAAAATATTAAGTTACAGTTTGAGTAAACTTCTTTCACCTACAACTAGCACACCTTACTCTTCTCGTACAAGAAGTACAAATGATAAACGACAAAGTAGGTTGAATAACCAGACTCAAAAAAAATTGCAACTCATATTTGTTCACGGCAATTGCTATGTGAGCCAAATAACGTGTAATTTAAGGCCCTCGATCTTTTTTAAGTGAAAAAGAGGAAAAAAATTAGAAAATAAGAAAAACAAATTATATGACTCAAGGGAAGTAAAAAGGCTTTGCGGATTTTGCGATAAATCAATGAGACAGCACGTGCTGACACGTGCACACAGCTGTTGCAAACATGGGCTGATATCAGATCCATTAACCCATTAGCAAAGTCAACCACAGAAGGAAACTTTTTACAGTTCTTTAAATCAGTTAAGGGACAAGCGTTCCAGGAAAGACGACTTTCCATTCAGAAAATTATCAGTTTGTGAAATATTTCAGAACGTTCTGATAACAAGACAAACACCTCGCGAAGACCCCGAAGCAGAGATAATGATGGCAGAAAGAAAGAAGAGGAAAGTCATCGACATTAATGCGTCGTCGCTTGTCAATGCCAGAGTCGTGCGCGTACATTTATTTATTTTTAGTTTTGTAGGTTCGCAAAATGGTATCCAAGGAATGCTTTTGTGTCAAACCATTCGTTAAAGCGGTTATCGGAATATTTATTATTTTCTAAGACGGCAGGTTGTGATGAGATGTCAGATATGGAGCGATAAGAATTAATATGAATGGTTCAAGACCATGTGGGGACAAGGCTCTGTTACTGTGCAGCCACAATCCACTAACAGCCTGGCTTCGGGAGGTTATAGGGAGGGTCTAAAGTCAGAAGCTGGCGTTTCCACGAATTCGATTTTTCTAGTAAACTCGACGAAAAATGTTGAGAAATAATACTTATTTGGATAGATGAAAACTTCTGCCTTCCCCTTCATGCAACTTAAAGCTCGTAAAGTCGATTGGGCTAGTTTATATGTGATGATTCAACAGAACGAATAATAATAATAATAATAATAATAATAATAACAACAACAACTAAATGGAACATTTGGAGTTAAAGAATACTGCCACGAGTGCAAAAAAGCAATCGTTTTCTAGTGATGTTTGTTTTATGTATGTTTTGTGTGTGTTTGCTGCAAACAAGTCGAACTTGAAATTAACGGTACTTATACACGTTATATCTCGTATAGGAACCTCAAAGAGAATTATAGAAATATTTCTGAGAAACCATAGATTTAAGAGACGGCAACACACACACACACACACACACACACACACACACACACACACACACACACACACACACACACACACACACCTCTTCCTCTTTTTTTCTGAGAAAAAAAAAAGAAATGGAGAAAGGAAGCGAGAGAAGCGAGAAACAGAGACAGCCCACCCGACTTTAAATTCGAGTCATTTAGTGAGTCAAGCCACGTGAGTCAGATCAATGCAATCGATTTATTTCCCTTCCTGCTCTTCCTCGTGACAAAACCTAAAAGAACTAAAACAAAAAGACGGCAAAAGAAAAAAAAAACATTTAGCTCAAAAGAAACGAATTGAAGAAACATCTTCACCATTGACATCAACGCCTCAATCTCAGAAATCATTTCTTTTCTTTGTTGAGACGAGTGGTGGAGGCGTTTTTAGTGCCAGCGCTTTGCAATTGTTACTTAACCACTCATTGACTGGTTGACTAAGTGATCGATTAATAATAACAAGTCTAAACACAAGACCCTCAAGATTTTTAGCCTTAAAGCAGCGTGTAAATCTTTTATTTCCTTTCACGCAAAGCTCCCTAAAAGAAAATACTCCTTTTATTTATTGGAACCAGCTTTGTTTTAAAATCTCCATCTACTCCTCATGTCTTTGATTTAAGTAAAATGGTCTTTGGTCAGCAGCCCACGTTCGTCTTCTACTTTTTGAGACTTTTTTTCTGTGTTATGTTGGCCAATGTTTGCCAACTACCGGGGTTAGTCTGAAGTGTAGTAGGGTGGAGGAAGGGAGTTTTGCTTTAAACGCTGTTATCTGTTTCCTCACACTTGTCGTCTGCTTGTGATGCTCAATTAACACCCCCGCCGCTCTCTTGTTGTGTTTCCAGGTGGCCTTCGAGACGACGAAGACTCCCTGTCCTCTTCGCACGACAACTTCGATGACGATGTCGACGATATGTCGGACGACAAGAAAGAAGGCGAGGAAAAGGACAAGAAAAGGAAAGACAGACTTGGCGGCGGAGGTGCGGGCGGTGGAGGAGGTGCGGGCACTGACAAGCAAGGCAAACCACGGCGAGCCCGCACGGCCTTCACCTACGAGCAGCTGGTGGCCCTGGAGAACAAGTTCAAGACGACCAGGTACCTGTCCGTGTGCGAGAGACTCAACCTGGCGCTGTCACTCAACCTGACCGAGACGCAGGTGAAGATCTGGTTCCAGAACCGACGCACCAAGTGGAAGAAGCAGAACCCCGGGCTGGATGTCAACAGCCCCACCGTGCCGCCCACCCCGGGTTCACTGAGTACGTTCTCCTCCCCCTACGCAGCAGGGATGCTCTACGGTCAGGCGCTGCACCCCTACCTACACAACCCCACCTTGTTGGGACCCCTCGGCCTGCTGAGGGCGCACAGCAGTTACCATGGCAGCGCTGCTGCTCACTCGGTGTACTATCCCTACTTCAGTCAAACCACGTGATAGAAAAAAAAGAAAAAAGAAAAGAAAATATCTTGTCTAACTTGACTGGTCGCTGGAGCAAACTTTTACAATATGAAGAAACGTGTGACGACGAGCAAACAGTACTGTTCGTTGACTCATTGCAGGTGGATTTTTTTTTTTTAAAGTGATGCCCGAATTTCTGACTCCTAACTCCAACCAGCGTGACTTTTGTGACTTTAAAGAACCAAGAGACTTTTCCCATGTCAGATGGTTTAAATGAAATTTGAAGATTAACCATGAATGTTTGATACTCGTAAAGAATGTTTTTTTATTATTGTTTATAATCAAAACCGAAAATAGGGAGCGGAAAGTTAAGGATGTTGGGTTTGATGCTGGTGGGGAAAATATTAAGCATGAAAAAACTTTTATTTATAAACTTTGTAAGTGCGGCGATCACTCATATACCCTGGAGGTCTTTACCGACATGTTGAGAGTACGTTAATAGGGTGGAACACTCTGTTGTATCTGTTCACTTATTCCTGGGGTGCGATTAAACTGAAGCTGACTTGGTCCACTGGAGGCTGAGAAGTTAGTCCCTTTCTGCCGATGGTACTACTGCGATACAACTGTCTTGATGTAGCTTCTTGTTTAATGGATTTGTGGGAGTGTGACTGACAGAGAAGCCAACATCTCAAAGACAGAAAATGTTTGGAGGGGAGGGTAAAGGAAGAGAAAGGCTGCAGACGAGGCAAGCTTTTTTATTTTATTTTTCGATCCAATCTTCTGCCAGAGAATGTGAGAATAGTCAATGAAGGTAGAAGCTTATCAAAATAACTGTCAGTGCAAGAAGCAGTGAGTGGAAATAACAGTCGGTATAAATTTGCAAATCTCAAGACAGTAGTATTGCTATTGTACATTAACTTTCATGACAAGATTTCAAAATAATGACTTTAAAAAAAACAGATGTGACATCTTCTTTCGACTTTCACTCCTTTGTTTCCCGAAGCAAATATAAAAAGTAATAAAATAATTATTATAGCGTATGGAGGAACAGTTGGTGTGGCTAGATTTAGCTTCTAGCTGCTGCGATGTCATCTATGAAAAGCTGACAAAAAAAAAAAGACGAATGAATCATTGGTTTTCTTTCTTACTTTTTATCGCTGTGTTGTTCCATCTTTCTATTTTTATTTATTCTTCCGTTCTGCACTTTACTTGACCTTTTAATCATTTCCCCATGATTTTCGTGTGAATACTTATCGGTCGTTTAGAGAAGTCTTAACCGACTCGCCCTCTGTGCCCTTCCCTCTGCACTCTTTCTCTCTTCTTCTTTCCGGAAAATATATTTTCCAAAACCCTTACGCCTCTAGATAAAAATCACAGAGCACACTTTTCTACAGAAAACAGCCCTATACATTAGATGGAACACAAGCACTCCTTCAAAAGCCGAAGAAACCAAGGCTGACGATAAGTTCCTGTGTGGAGTTATTACAAGCCGCGGGCAGCAGTGTGAAGCGTGTATTTATTTCACTCGACCCTCTTTTTTTGCCAGTACCTAGAGGCTATCGCGGCAGCACTTGCGGCTGCAGCTGGGTGCGTCTCTTGTGTGTGCTAAATGTTTTCTGTACAGAAATAAATATTTTCCAAATTGAAAGAAGTTCTCTCGTGTTTCGCATGCTGTGGCCTCCCTCAGGCCGCCGCCGCCGTCTCGTCGCTCAGACGATGTAACACAGCTTGTTGTTGGCGAAGATTTTGCTGGAGTCCCCGGTGTGGGGTGTGATGCTGACCCCCTCGGCCATAAGGCAGCTTCACGTGAGCCATGATAACAGGGACTGAACAGTTAGCGAGGAAACAGTAAGTCGTGCGAGAATGACACGAGACCTTTGCAGTGTTGTGCAAACTCTAGCTTTGTTTACAAGACTTTTGCTTTGAAATTCACATTAGGGTTGAGGGTGGGGGGGAGGGGGAGGGGGAGGGGAGATGCAGAGCCGTACATCCAACTCTGGATCTGATGGACTTTTTGATTGTATGTTAAAAAAAATGTTGCGAGTGAATACGATCGTCTCAACGTCAAGCTGATAACTTCCCTTACGCATGCAGATGCACACGTAGGCCCTCGTACACGCACGTACACTAATATATATATAAACACAAACATACACATAGTTCGTTATAGACAAATACAAACCTAAACGCAAACTTACCCCCCACAAACATATATATATATAATTACACACATACACACACACACAGACGCAAACCCCTTCCGCTCTCTCTCTCTCTCTCACACACACACACACACACACACACACACACACACACACACACACACACACACACACACACAAACCCCCGATGAAAACTTTAGAATGTTCTGTATTCGTGTCCAGCTGTCACGTTGTACAGTCTGAAAGACAAGAGTGTCTAAAATCAAAAGATACATAGAAACATCATCTAACTCTTTCTCTCGTTCCTCCTCCTCTCTCTCTTTCACTCACACACACACACACACACACACACACACACACACACACACACACACGCACACACACACACGCAAACATACATTCGTGCATTCATACATACCTAAATAAGTTTACAATGTCACATACACGCACAAACAGGAAAAAAATCTCAGCCATGCAAATGTAGAAAATAGTAATACTACATTTAAATAGTGTGACTGCAGATATAAAAGCATGACTATTGTCTGGTCTTGGTTTCACAATATGAATTCAGGATGCACGCAATATTCTCGCTTGATCAGTCGTCCTTATTGTGATGCGTGGAACCGCCAGTGAAGTTAAAGGAGAAGGCAAACGAAATGGTAAGTTGGGCCTCAATGATAGATGCACATTTTCGGGAAGCAAAAGAATCACTTCCTCAAAATCACGTCTTTAAAAAAATATCCGGGTGGGTACAAGGAGACCGACATGTTTTGTTGCCAAGTGACATCATTCAAACCCCAGATTTTTAACTCCAATGAAGGCCGTCTCCTCAGTTTCTGACCACAAACAACACCACCTCTCTCTCTCTCTCCTGTTGTCTCTCCTGGCGACTCTAGCACTGAGGGGAAGGAGGTGGAATCTACAGGAAAATCAGCCCAAGAGTGAGTCCGGTACAAAAAGACAAAAAGGGATTACGATAGGGGACGGGAAAACAGAGTACCTTCAGTGACTATGATTGTAACTCTGACAGGACCAAACTGTCCCCAGTCAGCCAAGAAATGGGAAATCTGATCATTAGGCAAAACGCTTAACTTCTTAAAATTTATAATGCGACAGGCTTGTTTGCTAATCTATACCAAATCGTTTGATTTCCTGTGCTTAACAGAAAAGTTAGATGAAGAAAACACTGATTTTTCAAGTATTTGTCCAGATAAGATAAGATAATACTTTAGTTGTCTCAGAGGGCAATTGGGTGGCAGCTCGATACAAAAACAAAAAAAAAAAAAAGTGAAGTACAGTGCCACAGCTGAAAACCTGCAACAACATGTTGATAGCCTGCTACGTGGCACCGAAATGGTGTGAGTTGAATACTGTGAAGAAAGTAATCTTTTGCTAGTTGAGAAACATATCACAAAAAGGAGTATACATAATTGTAGGTGAAGACTTGAATGCTAGGGACGGCGCAGAACGGGAAATGAACACATGGCCAGCAACTGCCCTTTGAATAATGAGGAAGAAGTTCAGACACTTACTTGATGTTAAAAAGACAAGTCACAAAATATAAATTAGCAGGGAATGAATTTGGTATTGTCTGGCTTCACCAAGGAGTACAGGGAGGATAAAATGTTTGCATCAACTTTAATAAAGGTTGACTCACCTGCTGTTTCTACCAAACCAAACATTCGGAAATGAAACATAGTGAAAAAAAATATCAAGGGTGCTTTTCTTTTAATTAATTTGCAGGCTGAGAAATATTAATTAGCTGTAACAACCAGATGAGTACACTGGCTAGACCGAGAACAAGAACATTGGGTCTTATTGTCAGTAAGAGGTGGTTTGACAACCAGGCCATCCACCCCGGTAATCAAACAGATGTAATGAAAGATGAAGTTCACTTACTATACTCTTGTGAAGCAGACAAAACTATTCGTGAAAAATGTTGTTTCCTCCAAAAATCTCGCACAAAGAAAGTAGAGGATAATCTGAAAATAATATGATGATCATATTATCTCTAAAGCAAAGTACAGAAGCTAGTAAAAGTAGGCAGAAAATAAATCCAGTGGACACAAATCGAAACTAGCCATGCTATGCTGTGCATTAATTTAGGGTATTATGGACTTGAAAATGTGTAAAACACTTAAACAATGATAGTATTGCACGGGATAACCGCTTATATGTCTGCATTGTTAGGAGAAGTAGCGATGTATCTCCGGTTAGAGTATAAATGCATGATGATCATACATAAATGTTTGGTGCTTGATGGTCACATGTGTAGTCCAGGATTTGAAAGGAACAATTTATATTGGTTGTTATATTCTGCTTTGCTTTGTTACGAGTATGCTCGAATCTCCCTCATCTCATAATGACGAAGCAAATGACATTAAAGATATAAAGTGTCGAGTCTCTCCATGGTGTGCACACATGCACAGAAGCTGTGAGAATGAAAGTGGGGTCAGCGAGGTCACAGCATAAAAGAAACGAAGGATGAAAACACATGGTCTGTCTCTTTCAGTCCGTTCCTGAAATCATGGTGGTAAAAGGAAACACTCGAATTATCTAAAAATAAAAATGAATATTTTCAAAAAGATAAAAATAGTATTCGTAATTTTTTCTCTCTTTATCGCCTTTTACTTTCCACTTTGTTTGGTTTATCTTACAAAAAAAAGACTGATTACTCTTACGACTTGTTCCTATAATGGTCTCTGTCTGTCTGTCTGTCTGTCTGTCTGTCTGTCTGTCTGTCTGTCTGTGTAACACTCCCATCATTTTCACCGTCTTCAGAAGTTAACGCTGAGGCAAACATCGATGAACGGCTTTCGCATGCCCCCTGTGTCAGTGGCTATCCGCTGTGACACTGTCACAAGGTCTTGGCATGGCAATGGCAGCCCTGAGTGGCGCTGGCACCAGTTCCATCCCCATCCCAAGATCACAGCCAGAGTCAAGAGCTGGAGTTGGCGGCTCATTACCCTTCCGTCGCCTGGCGTGCACAGCGCAATGGCGCCAGTGGTTTATCATAATAGTAATCATATTCTGTAGGTTTTATCGCATCTGCACATCAACGGCGTGTTTGTTTTCGGCAAATCAACTCCTTTCTTCTTTGCAGTGTCGGTTACGCTCGGCTCCTGCGCTAGAGGCCAGAATGAAAGCAGCTTTGTGTGGAGCTGCGGTGACTCCTGTGACAAGACGCTCAGATAACGCTCGTTGCCTCGACGGAAGTGCACAGAGTTCTTACATTTTTGCCAAAGTGGGTTCGTGTGTCTGTGTTTTTGCTACTCTTTCACTCTCATGACTATCTCTGCGCATGTGTGTGTGTGTGTGTGCGTGCGTGCGTGCGTGCGCGCGTGTACGCTGGCATGCGAGTATGGAAGTGAGAGAGGGAGGAAGAATAAAGGGTGGGACAGAGCAAGAGAGAGAGCGAGCGAGAGAAGGAGAGTTATTCCCCCCCCCCAAAAAAAAATAAATTGCTACAGGGTTAAATGTGGTGGAAAATATCTGTAGCGATACTTATCCAAACCCTGCAGAGACGAAAAGCTGCTGACAGTAAACTGAGGAAATAAGTGAAAGTAGAACACATCTGAGAGAGGCATAGCTTTTTTTTTCAGTAGACAAGTGAGGATTGTTGCAAGGTTAAATTCTACTGCACGCGCTTATAGATATGCACGCGCGGCAACCAGATACAGCCGACAGTTGCAAGTAATTCATTCACACACACACACACACACACACACACACACACACACACACACACACACACACACACACACACACACCTCTAGCTTCCACACTCCCGACCTGGCTTAGGGATATGATTTATATCGAAAATGCCGGGATGGTATTCCTGAGATCTGGATAACTGGCGTTTAAAAAAATTGTCGCAACAATTACATCAGTGTGAAGCAGCTCAGCATATGACCGCAGCAGACTCGAGAACCTTTCCTGCTCCATTTCTTCCAGAAATTAAGTCAAGCTGTCAACAAAACTTTTTCTCCATCTAGTCCAGAAATCAGGAAGTCGAGATGTAGACGGGCCCTTATTTTCCGTACAGTTCAAAAGTGGATAAGTCCGGGCCACGAAAAAAAAAACAAAAAACAAACAGGTAAGAGTGTTTCTGGTGATATGAAAACACGAGGGATTAATGACACAAGCTTTGTCTTACCATCCTGTAGCCATCAAATAATATCACACATCAACATGTCTCTGTTTTATGCCAAGTAGACGTTCCTGAAGTAGGTTCACAAACATTCAACGTACATTTTATTTTTATTTTTGCGTGCATAGTCAAGCTCGCTCTCTCTCTCACACACACACACACACACACACACACACACACACACACACACACACACACACACACACACACATTCTTATTATTTGTAAGCTTATAATGATGCCTTTTCTAAACGAATGAAAACGCCTCACAAAAAAGAAACAAAGCAGCCTTACCCCTCACAAAAAAATCCCTGAGCCAGCCTCCACCCCTATCCTTTCCCAAATAAACCGACTAATGAAAACGCGTGGCGTGAAAAAATCGTTTTGACTGTTGTGTAAATTTTAAGCCTGTATCCACAGGGATGCTGAAATGTATTTTCTCCTCCTCGCTTCATCCCTCCCAACTCCCTCCCGGAGCCTTCCCCAGCCCCTCCATTGTCGATGAGAGCGGAAGCCGCCATGTAAACACGCTACGCACGAGCTGCCGCCAAAATTTCTCCGCTTCACCTGTGAACAGTGTAGGGGTGGGGTGGGGTGATTCGGGAGGAGGGTGGGGTGGAGGGCAGCTCTGATTAGCACGTCGCGCTCGAAAGGCAAGAAATTAGGCAAACGTCTGACACAAGGTGATGAAACGCCCCCGACACCCGCCATGACAAACGTCTCTAGTCTCCTCCCGCCTGCTGCAGCCTGGGCGCCTCATTGCCTTCTCAGTCTAAGCTCCATCTAGGTTTTTCCAAACGGTAATTTACTTGGGTTCTTTTTGTTAGAAAACAAATTTGGTGAATAAAGAAGGAAACAATGGAAGAATGAATCGAAGTAAATTAACGAAAAATTTAGCGAAGCCGAACGGAGTAAGAAAAGAAAATGTAAAAGAAAGGAGACAATACATTGAAGTTATCTGGATTTTTTAAAAATATTATGCATTAAATTGTGTAGCTATTCGTCTAGAATACACGTCTCTCTCTCTCTCTCTCTCACACACACACACACACACACACACACACACACAGAGAAAGAGACAGCAGAAGATGTACTACAAGTCTGGCAAAAACAAAATCTGTTTCTTCTCCCCCCGTCCCCCACAACCCCACAATTCTCGGGTAAAAATGAAGTGGGCGGAAAGAGGGCAGAATGATGATGATGATGCCAAGTCATTTTCTTCAAGTGAGGGTGGTATATGGAAATACCTTTCTTTTTCGTCCGTTCACACCCCCCTTCCTCTTACCACACACCCCTCCTCAAGAGCCAGCCGCCTTCTCGGAAGTGCGCCACGCTTGGTGCGTGCTGTCAAATGTTTTGATATCGCGAGCCCCATAACATCAAACCAGCTGATGTATGAAATGAACGCCATTGCCATAGGGGCCCGTGTTTGTTTGGAAAATCATCGCTACAGCCCTTGATATGTGTCTTTGATGGGGATGCGTGCTTCACTGATGTAGCGAAACGCAACAACTTGCTTCGCGCGGCCGCTGAAGCGTGTTTGTTCAAGAAGATGCTTCCAGCGTGTTTTGCACCTGCTGAAGACAAAAAGCAGGCCGTGGGGGAGCCATAAGGAAGAGCGGTGGGTGGGACGATGCTGGCGCAACAGGGAACTTGGCAAGGAACAGGCCTGCGATGGTGGGTAGGTTCGGGGGGGGGGGGCAGCCGGGGTGAAGGAGAGAAGACGGAAAGTAAGTGGGCAGAAGAATGTCCTAAGCATAGTTTACACTTCACCGCATGGTGTCGCTGCAGCGCTGCTGGTACTGTTCTCTGGTGTGCTGGAAGCTGTTGCCTCAAGCTGGAAACCTTGTGTTTATCTTTGATTTTGTCCTTTTTCCTTTCCTTATTTGTTTACGAAGTCTACACGTTCTCCGGGGAACTTTGCCATCACAACTTTTTTTTTAGAAATGGTCAGAGGGGTGAGATATTTCCCTAAAGAATCGCTGCAGGTATAATACTCCATAGACCGTTGCGTCCAACGTTCTGTAGCCGGTGACGTAGTTCCATAGTCGGTGACCGTGCAAGTATAGTTCTCTATGGCTAGTGGCGCAGTCAGAATTGTGGCCCAGCTGGGACACTTCCAGTGCAAACGCCATGATGTTACTGGAGTAAGCCTCTCTAACAGATTTTTTTGGGTGGGCAACATTTCCAGTTTTTTGCTGGTCCTGTCAGAAGACTTCCTTTCACCCACCATTGTCCGCGCCCTGTGCGGCAAGAAATAACATTAAGTGAGAAAACTAGCAAACAGACATGCAGTATCTCTGTCTGTCGGAATGTTGGGGTATTTCTAAAGTTTACAAACAACAAACAGGGAAACAGACAAACAAACAAGCAAAAGAACATATAAGATCTGTGCCTGTCTTAATGTTGCAGTATTTGTGAAGTTTGCACAAGAGTCAAGCAAACAGACAAAGGTGATCTGTGTCTCCCCTAATGTACTGAATATTTTCTGTCTCCTGGTTACTGTGCAGCTTGTCTGGTGACACCAGCCACCTCCACATCCTCGTTTTCGTTGCTTGTGCCACCAAAGATTTTCTTAAGTCTGTGTTTGGTTGGATATACTCTAGAACTGG
Organism: Marisa cornuarietis; assembly: GCA_004794655.1. NCBI lineage: Eukaryota > Metazoa > Mollusca > Gastropoda > Architaenioglossa > Ampullariidae > Marisa > Marisa cornuarietis. The sequence goes on from SMMW01000090.1 coordinate 2,324,571, forward strand.
CATCACCTACCATGGACCATTCCCATCTGGTCCACCTCTGATGTTTCTTGCCAAGTGAAAAGAGAGGTCCTCTCTTACACACGCAAGGACTTCTGCAGCTGAATAAGCAATGGTAAATCATGTTGGTGGCATTATTGTTTCTACTTTGTGACAGACCATGCGGAAAAACGTATTCTTGTCGCTGTCTATTTTCACTCATGACAACCCTGGCTTACCACACACCAGTGTCTGGGACGAGCTAGTGCCACGACAGCCGTCGCAAATGATGCGGATCACAAGGCCAGGAAGGCAACAAGCGTGTAACTTCAGAAGTTGTTCAACAAAATGGCGGAGCGTGTTGTGAGTTGACGGTTTAAGATGATTAATGACTGTGTGAATGCTCTTCCACTTCGCCGTCTTCATTTCGAGGGTCGTCTGTTGACAAGAACCTTGCATCTTTCTCACCCCCACCCCTCCGCCTCCATTGCTCAAACTGCTTCGGCATCTGCTTCTAACACCACCATCACAATCACGACCCTCCCCGCTCCCCACGATCGCCATTCCTCTTAAAATTAGTTTGATGTCGATGGAAGATTAAAAAAAATAATTATGAATGTCTTGATGAATGACATGACTTCTACCCGGTCAAAAACTGTGTTGTATTTACAATGTTCTTCTGAAAGTTTCGCATATTTTCACAATGACTAGGGTAAACCTAGTACTATATATAATTTGCCTACATCTGTGTTAATAATTTTTAATGTTTGCAAGAAACAAGCCCATAAATACTATTACATGTCGTTGAGCCTAAACGTAGCTGAGAGGACTGGAAACATTTGTGAATAAGATTCTTCATAATCATTGTGACATCACGGGGTTTGACCGCTTTCTCTGCAAGCTGGAGTTTGTGATCTTGCATATTGAGAACATACAGGGATTATTCACTATCACGAACCAGTCCGTGTCATACGTCAGCTTGATATATATATATATATATATTCCTGTCTGAAAATAATGGGAAGGATTGTACTACCACAGGAGGGTTAGCAGGGTTAACAAGTACATTCTCCATTCAAAGTGGTCAATACATTCACCAAGCGCGGAAATGGGAAAATTCGCCTTTGATATATGTACTGCTGCAACCTCTCCATCCCGCCTGCTGTATCCTTGTCTAATCAGGTAAAAACATTTTCGTGTTATTATCTAGTGATGGATGAATGAGAATAGTCAGTATATGTGACTTAAGTAATGATTAGTTGTATGAAGTTTAAGGCCATAATCGGTCATTCAGGCCTTGTAATAAATGTTCATTATTAGTTAATAATGGAAAATATTTGTGTTGAAGCAAGGTTCTCGTGAGGGTCGATTTAACTTCATGTCATACAGAAATGTGAATTAGAATCGTAACGACCAAGAGTTATGGTTGTTTTCCCGGGTGAGACTGCAAAAGACGCACGTGCGTGTCCCCACGTGCGGAAAGTGGGTTGAGGTGCTCACTCCTGCTTTGATTTGACAACCTGTATGGGCCATCGTCAGCTAGTACTGTCACCACCATAAACTCCATCAACATGATCAAAGCTTTTTCAATCAACCGGAGGCAAGGCAGCTACTGTTGAAATCCCGTCTCTATGCGTGTGATTAGGTGTGTGTGTGTGTGTGTGTGTCCCTACTTTTCTGCTTTCGGGTCTGCCAGTTTGCGCTTGTGTGTGCGTCCGTCTGTCTGTCCGTCTGTCAGGGAGGCACACATACATGCATAATCGGCTGATGATACTCCCTGGCGCCGTTTCCCTTGCTTAACACGGCAGCAAGCCGCGAGTCTGTGGAGCGACAAGCTTCTTAACAGCGAGCGGCCCCCACTTCGCGCCCAGACTGGCGACCCACACTTAACACGACCAGAAGCACGCGAGCGTGCGCGCGCGCGCACGTAAGAGGTCGCATGGCGGGTGCACGCGCAAGCTGAGTTAGCGCTGGTGTGATGGATTTAGCACCCGTGTTTAGAGACAAAATAGTGCTTTGTGATAACTCACGCCACCCACCCCATCCCACCCCACCCACCCACGTTCCCCGTCTTTGTGCTTTTCCTCTCTGACTTCTTTTTCCCTCTTCGTCACCGTCCCTCCCTCCTCCATACCACCCCGAAACCCCCACCCCATCTCCACACCCGCTCTACATCTTGGCCATGGTAGCTATCACCACGGTGCCGTTGCGAGGCCTCAACAAAGTTCTGTTCAGGCCACTGTACAAACACTCCTGTGTCAAAGTCTCCAGGGTTTTTTTTTTTTTAGTTGGAAGAAAAGCGCTCTAGCGCGCGGAAATTGGTGCGCGTCAAAGTTCATCGCTGATAGTGATCGATGCGAATTTAAAGTTGCTTTCCTTGGCAAATACGATATTAAAGAGCAGTTAGCGATCAACAGTATCGCGTGTACCTGCCTTGAAACATGCCGACTGCTGATTACACCCTGGCTATCGATAGGCGGCTATTTTAAGAGGGTAGTCTTCTGATGTGTTCTTCAGACTTGCAGGCTTTGCCAAACCTCATTTTCCGGTTATAAGTTTTAGAACAACGAAGTAGTTTGTTGACGACACATACGTGACAGCATCAACGTTTTAACTGCGTTCAAGTTCTCATACACACACACACACACACACACACACACACACACACACACTCATGCACAACCACACGCTCTCTCTGGTTCTGTTTCTCTCTTTCTCTCTCTCTCTCTCACAAACACACACACACACACACACACAATTTTTCTCTGGCTCTCTTTTCCTGTTCTGTCGGCCTTTATGTGCCATGACCCTGCTTACCTTTGTCACTTAGAACTCTGTGACAAGATATATCAACCTGGCGTGTCCCCGCCATTCACACAGGTGAGGCATGCAGGGTGCTCCTGTCTGTTGTGATGCAGGGTCTCACTCCAGCAACCCTGTTTGAAAGTGAGGCGCACCTTTACGACCCCTGCAGACGATGCAGGCTGGGGGCTAATTAATTGGGCAAGTGAACAGAACGTGTGTGTCGAGGTCAACGTAGGCCGGCAGTTGGCTGCGGCTAATGAACGGGAAACCGGTCCACGTACCGCAGCTCTATTCACTCGGTCACGTTTGAGCTCTGTTCCGAAAACGTGGGCGGGGACTTCAAAGGTTCTGATGGCCAGGTACCGAAAGTATAGTGTGACTTCCTCCTGACGCGCCCAGCCAGGACTTTGCTTCGTAATGGGCTGTTTGCTCCGCCACGATGTCGGGTGCTGGAGGCCGGGGACTAGTGATGCACCCGTCTTCAGCAGACACCAAGGCTCGGCATTTCCTGTGCTGATGGGGCTGTCCTACTGGCATAGACTGCCGCCAAGACACACAGGGCTCCATCCATCCATCCATCCATCCATCCATCCATCCATCCATTGAGTGGTAACGCCAGAGGCGCAGTTAGAGGAAACAGTCACGAATGGTATCCTAGATCGCTGTTATCAAAGACGATCATTGAGGAGAGAAGCGACAAGCAGCTTCCAAGTACAGATCTGTGCATCGCAACATCGGAAAGGGGATGAACTTGACTAATGCCGGACCAAAGAAGAGGAAATGGAACGAGGTGACAGCAAATAAAAAATACAAAGCCTACCAACTACCAAACAATCTCACGAAGACAGGCCAACACAAGAAGACATTACATCAAAGACAGTAATACCCATCTTCTCACGAAAAGTGCGGCCGTACTGAATCGATGGACTGAATATTGCAACGACCTGTACAACGTCCTCCAAAGAAATTACACTTAAACCTGCGACCCTGCAGACCTGCCAGTATTACAGAAAAAGAGCTGTTATTTGTTTTTGTCTCAGTGTAGTAGATATTTGACTACCAGCTTCAGAGGAAAATTGCTACGTGGGGCTGACCACATACTTTAAGGTCCTGCTTTCAGTGGCACTTCCTCAGTTCTGAAGACAAATAAAGCTGAGTATTGCAAAGAGTAATAGAGGGGGGGAGAGAGAGAGCTGTATTTCGTCTAAAAGGAGGGCAGTCACCTGGGTTGGAGAAAGTTCCTGCTGATGTTCTAGAGTGAGAAGACCTAAGTCCTCACTGCTCTGTGCTAAAGAATCTGGGAACGCGTCCGTTCTTTTAGAAACAAAACAAGAAACGGTGCCAAAACAGCAAAACCATAAGATACACATGATCATGCTGAAGGTAATCTGTAATCGCATCAACACCACTGTTGTGAAACTGCTTGCAGAACAACAGGCTGACTTGAGACCAAGCAGGATTATAGATGAGCATCTCTTCAGCTGCCGTATCCTTACAGAAAAAACATATACAACACCAGTGGGAACTCTTTCACAGCCTCACCGACTTACAAAAATGCATTTGACAGAATCTGACATTAGGGGTTGTGGCACGCGATGAGAAAATTCAACTTCGAAGAGTGCCTGACTCGAGTTATCTAAGCGTTGTCAAGAATTCAGTGATGGCACTAGTAATAGATAACCAAGTGGAAGGAAGATTTATTGGTGGCTCAGATCATTTCGAGAGTGCTAAGTTGCCGTCCTTGATTCCTTGTAGAGATGGAGGGTGCTGGCTATGATGAGCCAGTGGCTCTGTGCACTGTCGTTGGTCTGCCAGTAGCCCCCCCCTCCCATTGATGGTAAGGGTCTGGGACAGTCATAGAAGACGATTGGGATGCTTTTCCTATCTTTGAAACCCTTTCCTGTTGATCGTAGAGCTCTTCCACTTGAACAATTCACTTTGGGCATGGAAGTCGGAGCGTAAACCTGGACGATGGTGACATTGTGAGGCTTGGCAAAAACCTCAAGGCAGATGAGCACCTCAACACAGCGGGTCAGGTAGTAACTGTTGGAACAGTTGGCCGTGACACCCCTCATTGATGTCATCGCTGATAACGTGACGTCATCGCCGATCGCGTCCCGTGTCAAGGGTCAACATACCCAACTGTAGCGTCCACCTTTCTTGGAAAGTCCAAGGTGGCTACGACCAGTTAAGTTGACGTGTGTCGTGGCCAGCTTAGTATCCAGTAGTTCTTGGCAAACCATCCGAACATGCACACAAGATGCAGTTTTTTTCATACTTGCTTTCCCTAAGGGTAAACCAAGGATCACGCAGACTGGCAACCAGCCAACCAGCCAAACGAAAACTATAGAGGTCTTAACTCTTTTAGCCCTCGTTCTTCGCTTACTGTACATAGTAGGTTGTAGATCGACATTTGAAGTGGGTGAGTGGTGAGGATCTTTATTTTTTATTTTTTTTTTTTTGTGCCACAGCGAATGCGTTTATTTTACTCACTATCCTGAAAGGAATTCCGACATTTTTTTCCTTTTAAACAGTTATATACATTGCTTTTTTGTGAGAGTGTCTCGGAAAAAGCAGACGAACCTGCTCCGTAATCTGGAAGACGCCGCAGCTCCTGAAAGACTCGGTTCCTAAATGAAAGGGATAATGCAAGAAGGTAATTTGAGGGCCGCGTTGTGATGAGTATACTTTAGCTCATAAAGACCTTCTAATGTTTTCAAATTGCTGAATTTCTGTTAACATGTTGACCGAATATCCTCGCTGATTATGACTGTAATGTGTATACGTTTGGTGTGCAAGTTGAGTCTACATTGAATGCATGCTGTGTGTATGTAAACCATTGTCCTTTGGATCTCGATTGCATAAAACTTTCGTTGAAACAATCGGTGAGAAAATTCCTCCGACACTGTCAATTTTTAAAACTCGATATTTTTAGCGCTTCCTGAGCTTGTGGATGGTATAAGCTCTTCGAGAAACGAGAACACGTTGCAGTGTATGTGCGGGTGTGCGTGCGTGCGTGTGTCTCTTGTCCCATTTTGGCCTGAAAACAAATCTCGTTGTTTTCTAGAAAAACTTCCTAATGTTCTCTGTACCTAACGGTTACACATTTGTATTTTAGTTAATAATAGTATTTTATTTCTTATCTCTTTATTAAGATCTTTTATTTTTTTATATGTGCACTTTGGACAGTTTGCTAACGACGACTATTCGATGAATATCTCAAGAGAGATAGTGTTGGGATTTCTCTTCTAACCGGATAAACATGGAGGAATTTGACCAAGCTTGGAACATTCCTTTATAACCTTTCTACGAACGGCCTTTACTCACGGTAGCCATTTCAAGCTATACCTCTAATCTGCACATAGACGAAAAAGAGAATCCGGAGGTTGATACGTGGCTAATTGACACGATGAGAGGCAGATGATGAGAAATCGATCTCAGAAGTAGACCCTGAGGGTGATTGGCTAGAAAATTGTTGCGCACGCGCTGTCTTCCCCTTCCTCCAAACTCTTTTGCACAACTACCTCTGCACTCTCCCCCACCCTCACTCCAAGACCCTTTATCCCCCAGAGGCTGAAGGTTCACCTTCTGTGTCTGGCCGCCCCCCCTAGTCTGCTTCATCCCTCACTGCCATCAGCCACTGTTTCGAAAGCTTTAAAAACAGACTAACCACAGGTTGAGAGACTAGCTGCACTGCACCCCGAAATCATTTCCACCGAGTTTTCGTTTTCTGAGCCTCGTTCGCGTACTAACACCATGTCCTGCGCCCACCGCCAACGGCTATTGCAGCGACACCCGCTTTCAGTTGTAAAGGCGTATCTAGCTTTCCTCTCTATTCACATTTTTTTTTAAATTTTAGTTCTTCCAACTCGTTTTTACGACATCTACTCGTACCAGGCGCGGAGCAAAAAGGGGAAAAAAGGGGGATTAAAAGAATGAATCAGAGTGAGAGAAGAGCCAATTACGCCCACTTAATAAAGCTTTTAGCGCGCTCCGTATCCCCCATTTATCTCCCACTTGTGTCTTCACGACCACAATTACAGCCCCTGCACGCGCAGCGGCCAGGACAAATTTCCTCGCATCGCCCTCCAAAATCACTTGTCGATTACCCCTCCTCCCAGAACTTCACATCCCCCTTCTCTTCGATCTTGCCGCACACAAGCCTCCACTCTCCCTCCCCCCCCCCCACGAACTTCTTCAGCTCGTTTATTTCCATTCGTATAATTTCCCGTCGTACTTTGCGTTTCCGTCGGCCATGATGAGGGACTTTAGGGGGGGATTTGGCGCCAGCGACGCCAGCGACCAGCGGATTGGCAGCTAATGCGCGCGCGTTCCGTGCTGGTCCCGCGTGCAGGAGCCGACGGATTAGGGCGTGAAATTAGAGACAGGAGCGGGCAAATGAACGACGTGGCTAACTTATAGCCAGGTAATAGTTTTATTTCAATTTCCACGCCAGGCGTTCTACAGGAGACCGGGTAAATCCCCCCCTCCTTGCTCGCCGCGCGCCAAACTCCCCCGCCTTTCTTGCCAGTGATTAGGGCGATCACAATTTCATTAAAATGGAAATCGCTGCCGCACATAAGGCCATAGGGAGGATGATCTAGCAGCAGGGAGAACGCTGCTGGGGGGCATCAAACGATCGAGCCTCGAAATCCAGCAGCAGAAAAGGATCGGCGCGTGCGAAGAAGACTATAGCTTCTAGGTAGCAAGTTTTGGGGGAGGAAGAGGGGGGGGGGGAGTTAGGTGGAGGAGGGTTGGAAGGTTGAGGAATCGAGCGCAAAGCCTTGCAGGATCTTGCTGGGCCAGGGTTTGGTCTTAGTGGCAGGGAGACCGTGCGACTGTCCCCGAGGCAGACAGCACCGGGGGTACACACTGGTCCTGGAAGTCTGCGAGGGTCGGCCCGAGAGCCGGCTAATTAAATACTGTTTTATTCTCGGTGTCGGCCAAATGAGAAATTGAAATCCGGGCAGCCGCCAACCCGATTAGCCGCCCCTCCCAACAAGATTTAAAACATTCAATTTGTTGGCGAAAAGATTAGATGGAGGACTATTAGCGCTTCCATCGAAGATTTATTCCGTAATTAAAGCGCGTTTGGGGGCTGATAGATTTCATTTGATGTGGTCCCCTTCGGGTCGGCCGGCGACAAGATTAGATAAATTGGTATTAAGGCTTGCGAGGCCATTGAGCGCACCCCGTACGAGCAGTCAGACTTGCAAGCGCCGGCCATTGTTCTCGTGCCTCGTGCCTTCCTCGGAAGCTGGTCGTTGCTGTCCGAGGCAAAACGGCATGGCAGCGTTTGGCTCCTTGGAAGAAATGTAATTCTACCGGCAAGCTTCTTTACCCTGATTGAATTGCTTCCCTTTGCGCAAGGAGGAACGGTTGGGTAGGGAAGAAGGGGAAAGTGATGGCTAGTGAGACGAGTTGCAAGAAAAGAAAAGCTTGGGAAGAGGCAAAGAGAAGATCTCCCTCGCCAGAAAGAGGGTGGCAAAGGCTTTAAACTGTCCAAGTGTTGATACCACAATATTCTTTCCGCCCGGACGCCAGCGCCCGGAGAGAGGGCGAGGAGTAATTCATAAGAGCTGATCCGTTTATGAAGCCCAGGAAATCGGTCTTCCAATGACTCGCCGGGGGCGACGCTTGAAGCCGGCCTTGGCTAACGTTCGCCATGTTGGATGTGGACAGACCCTGAGAGAAAATGTATGGATCTCGTGATCATCATCGCAGGCAATGAGATCGAGGCTGAGATATTTAGCTCATTCACTCCCCACTCCCGTACTTGTCCCTCAGTATAAGTGTAGTATCTCTATATATAAAGTGTGTGTATGTGTCCCTATTTTGATTTGTTTTGTCTTTGTATGTTCACACCCTTTCCGCTGCTGCTACTCCTTGTTCTGTGTTGGCTGATTATCCCATAATACCTCTTGGTCTTTTTCCTACCGCCAGTTATATCAGACACCACACATGTCTTCCTAGCTTTCAAATATTGAAACATCATGCATCTTGCATAACCCATATTTCTAAGAATGTTTTTCAAAATCACAGTACACATCGAATCCGCCTAGCAAGACCAAACCCCCCGCTGCCCAAAATATGCATTTAGTATAAACATTGTTAGTAAATCACTAGATTCAATAATAAAAAAAAAACGTTTAGAGACATTTTTCAAATGTTTCTTACCTCAGATCCCAAGCATGACTTCCATGGTGGCGTGACACCACAGGGAGAGCATCTCACTTTAGATAAATATTTTTAGGGCAGAATTATATTCCATATTAAGAATTAGAATATCGCTCACCTGCTCTTCAGATCATTGATTTCATCGCATGAAAATTACATTTAATTTGCTACTTCTTTGTACCAGGCTATACAACAGTCATCATAAAAGTGCTGCTAGATGTGGACTTAAAAGTGACGCTAACACGTAAAAGAAAAATGTTATGTAATAGATGGGATACTTTTTCTCCAAGGAAACTGGTGTCACGATATGATATCGTCATCGTCGTCTCGTTATCATCTCAATGTCGAACAAAGCGCTGCGTTTCATCAACGACGCGCACTGTCCATTCGATGTCTCTTCCTCTCGAGAGAACACCTCCGCCTCTCCCCCCCCCCCGGCAGCAGGCGCGTGCCCCAACGGGGATGAACAGAGTGATATCAGAGTGGAAGTCAGTGAGACCCTTGGTGGGGATGTTTGACAGGGCGAGACTAGCAGCAGGCGCCAAAAGGAGTGTGGCATTTCTTTATAGTCTCTTAGCATGCACGGTTGATCGCTCACACACACACACACACACACACACACACACACACACACACACACACACACACACACACACACACGCAAACATGTACACATGCACATACAAACACAAAAAACCCATAAAAATTAAAGAATAAGAATTATAAGCTCGATGCGAAGATCGTTTGAGAACGACACGAATTTTATTTAACTTGAATTGTTCTTTACTATCTAAACTTATATTTATATATACATAATTCCAGTTTTAAATCGTTGCCTATATTACATATATAATAATAACAGCACAATATTATATTTCTTCTACAATATAATAGAAAAGGGGGATTCATTTTTTAAATCTTCTGCTAACAACCACTCGGCTGTAGAAGGTACCGTTGTTCTGCCAGGACATCACGTGACATAAGTTTTTCTCCAGCAAATACGTGCCTGACCCTTTTGGTCCTCTTGACTCCAAATGTCCTCTTGAGCCTGTTTTCTGCCTTCGAGCCTGGTATTCTTACCGTAACCATCCATCTATGCCATGCACCTTTTACAGCACGACGATGCTTGTCTCCTACTGGCTACAGTCCGACTCCAAGACATCCTCACGAGGAAACGTAAGTAAAGACGAGGTCGAGTTCTGCACTCGCGTAACCTGAACGAATGCGTCTCAGCTTGAAACCTGGAAGCTCCGTGAAGGCAGGTTTGCATTTCCAGCAATTCATCGCTGACACCCGCGCGAAATGGGCTTTGCCATTAACTAATGTTTTACATTACTTTGCAAGACCGATAAGCGGCCTTGAGTTGTACCACGGTTACGGCCCGTCGAGCGCCGAGCCGTCAAAATGAAGAATCGGCTTGTGGCGTAAAGGGAAAGCTCGCTAATGAGAGTAATTTCCTGAAAGGAAAACACACAATTTCAGGGGCATTCAACACGTGCGGATGGCACGCTCTTCCTTCGTACGAGCGAATATTATGGGTAAAGGAATTTACCTTTTTTTGAAAACCGGCTAAATTTTAGAAGGGCATGCATACTACAAGAACGGGTGAACGTGGTCATATGTGTGTGTGTGTGTGTGTGTGTGTGTGAAAACGTGTGTGTGTGTGTGTGTGTGAAAACGTGTGTGTGTGTGTGTGTGTGTGTGTGTGTGTGTGTCTGTGTGTGTGTGTGTGTGTGTGTGTGTGTGTGTGAAAACATGTGTCCATTCGGTTACGAAAGCATTCTCAAGCACCGTCTCTGTGCGACGACGTAAATTAACAAACATGAAATCAAAGTCACAATGTCGTCTCCACGTAAAGCAAAAAAAGATATGTGCTGCCAGGAAACGAAGCCAATCGTCGTTTTAATGTTTTTGTTTCGTTTCCTGTCGGTTTGTCTTTGAGGCGAACTGTTAAGAAAAATTTAATTCGTTATCTTCTTTGTATTGGAAAGATTCCTGGTGTTTACTACAGACGTGGAGTAAATATTTACAATACACAAGGACATTCTGCACACTGACCTGCTATACCCGGTTTGGACTAGACCAGGTTTCCGTTCTCGCTATGTCGTTCCCCAGATGAGGTTTATCTAAGTCAAAATTAAAGTTGGCACAGAATATCTGCTAAGGTAACGGAACGTAATACTGTCCTTAGTTTGTTATAACAATTTATGTGGTGACTTTTACTTGTTTTTACGTACAGAAGAGCTCACCTGGATTTAAGAAATTAGTTTCTTTTAAAAAGTTTAATCGATTTAAAAATAATTGTTTTCTAGGGAGAGCCTTTAATATTTACTACTAGACTTCACAAAGGCTAACCTATTCAACTTCTTCTGTAATAATATTTTGATGGTTCTTTTCCTCTTTATAAAGCCCTTAGTCTTATTTGGTGAGGACTTTGCTGATTCTGTGAGCAGCAATTAAATCAGTGATACCGAGCGGACGATGGTCATTAAAAAAGGAAGATAACTCAATCTCTCTCTCTTTCTCTTGCGCGCGACTGTTTGTGTGGGGGAGATAATTAGGAAGGTAGGAAAGGAAAGGAAGGCGAAAAACAAAACTTCTAAAAAACAAACGGCAGAGTGCCATCGCAGTCATCTAGACTAACAGTCTGCTCCTTGAACGATTTAGAGGAGCCATTCTCTCTGTCAGCTCATGTCTTCAACAGTTCTTTTTTTCTTTACTTTATTATAATGATTATTTTGTGTTACATTACAAGTAGCAGTAGTGGAAGTAGTAATGGTAGTAGCAGTAGTAGAATTATCGTTTGCAAATTGAGATAAATGTGTGATGTTAGGCGATCATGCGCACTTAAAAATAAAACTAGATACACCTGATGTTAGCAACACCTCTTCTAATTACAACCACGACACGTATGACATAGCCATCGTGATTCGGTGAGTAGCTATGATACTCTGCACATATTGTGACTTGTCATGCGCTTGTCATGACACTATGAACTGCTGTTTGTTGCACACATTGGAAAGTCATTTGACATTTCATTGCGGACCATCAGCTAAAGTACAATGTATGCTGTTGAGAGCTGGTCCTTTGGGGTTGTTGCACCTAAGGATCAGTAAAGTGTCATGGTGTGTCATACTCAGCTTATATCCTTTCAACGTCTATGGGCGTGGAAGGTTTCAAATTGCTGCAATAAAAAACAGAGATGCTTGTCTTTGTTCCCCCTCCCCTCGCCTGTTCAGACCTGAAGTTCTGGCTACGCTGGCTCCCGCTCATTGCGACAGTTACAATGAGAAAGGTTTGGCCTAGCATTCTCTCGGCGTTTTGCTGCTTGAGATTCTGGTGAAATAGATGCACTTGTCAGTGGGTTATGTTGTAGATTTCTGTCAGTCCCAACCAGCCACCCACTCACCCACCCAAAATTGGATACAGGATAACCATCTCCCCTCTCTCGTTCCCCTCTCTCGACTTTCCTCCTCCATCTTTCTTCTCTCTTCCTCTCTGTTGTGTGTGTGTTTCTCTCTCTATGTGTCTAGCTCTTTTTCCGGTCTCCTTCCTTTCCCTCAGGCTCCAGCGAATGTTTCTGTTGTTCGACACGCGTTTTGCATGCTTACCGCAGTCGTGTTTTTCTTCGCAAGACCTACAACATCCTGAGGGTCGTCCATCTTTCTGACAGCGCTCGTTATGTGCGAGGTGCTATGTCACAGCAGTATTCCTAAACACTGTCAGCCGCGGGCCAGGTCTCCACACAGCCGGCGTCCTGTCGACAACACGTGCCTGTTAATTATTACTGACTTGTTAGGAGAGCCATGCTTTACAGCAACTTAATACATGATGATGATGGTCAGTATATGTTCTTTTCTTAATGATTAAATGTTATATTTTTGTTAACATGATGATGCAGACTGCACAATAATTCTGATTTATTTCTTTACTATGTTTGTATCATATGTATAAAGTTTATGTATAAATAGGTGTAGATTTCAAATCGTTTGGTTAACTGTTGTTCAGTACGGAGAATTCGCTTGAAGATCCGATGATGTGATGCAGGCAAGCAGCAATGATAGATTAAACGCAGTAGGATATCGGATTATTTTAGTTTTTGTTTGATATAAGTATTCTTTTTGTGTTTCCTTATCGGGTGGAGAAGTTACACAGGGGCCTCTTGCTGTACAAAGACAGCTGTACAGTCTTCCATTTAATTCATTGCCTGTCAATCACCGTTTAAAGCTTAAAAGAGCGGTCTGCAAGGGTTTTCACTTCAGTTTTTCTCTATACATTCTCTATAAATTCTCTATATTCCATCATCATCATCATCATCATCATCATCATCATCATCCACCTTATTGTCCTGACTAAATCCGCACTCAGAGTGGGTAAAATACCGCCAGCATACGGCACTCAGTACACCGTATTCTCCTATCCTAAGTATATGTCACGTGACAGTAGTTTACCAATCAAAAGCTACGTCAGCTAAATATGGCGACGTCACGCTTTGTAGGGTTATTGAATGAATCGACATCGCATAGAGACTGCAAATTTTGTTTGGTATAGTCGTATTTATGTTTTATTATAATTTTATGTAGGTAGAGACGTTATAAACAAAAATTTATACAGTGAGATATACTTCCGGTTTTGGGTCTTCCGCCGTTCAGTACACAGTAACAGGATTGCTTATATTTATGTATTCTTGTTCTAATAGAGGTAAGTAAAATTATTTCACTGCGTCATACCTCGTCATAGATACCCATTATTATAGTATCATGACAATTTGGCTCTTTCTGTTTTATTTTCAATATTAAATGTATTTGCATTAATCGTGTGTAGGTACAATGCCCAAGTTCAAGAATGGCGGTGGATATAGCGTAATAAGAAAACGTCCCAAGGAAAAGAAAATGAAAATAAAGACGATCAACCCCTTGACAGGACGAATGGTGACCATTAAAGAGGTACAAGGCTCCTTTTTGTTTCCTGCTTCCTCGCAGCAACCGATCCCAGCGACATCATGCATGGATGCACTTGATTCTATAGCCGTGGGTATGTATGAAGAATTTGCCATTAATGAACTGCCTATAGTAAACTGGAGACAGTTTTTTGTTTTGTTTTTGTTTTTTTGTACTTTTGTATCGGGAGCTTTGCCTGCTCTAGATTATTGTAAAGACCATCTTACATAATGCTGTAGTAAATATCTACAAAACAACATCAACCTAAAATCCCCAAAACATTCATATACAGGAGTTTTAAAAATAATAGATTTTCTTCTTAATATCATAGAAAGCGGTAAAGAGCAGCGACAAGAACAAGACACAGTTGTTGCTGTTTCCTCACAGCAACCAGTCCCAGCAACATCATGCATGGATGCATTTGATTCTATAGCAATGGGTATGTATGAAGGATTTGCCATGAATGAGCTGCCTTTAGTAAACGGGTGACAGTTTTGTGTTTTCTATGTTTGCATCAAGAGCACCGCCTACATACATTATTGTAAAGGCCATCTTTTGTAATGCGATAGTAATTCTGTATAAAACAACATCAACCTAAAAACCCAAAACATTCATGCACATAAGTTTTAAAAATAACAGATTTTCTTCTTAATGTCATAGATCCAGAAAATGGAGTAAGCTCTTACTGGAAGAAGAAAGCAAATCGTTCTGACAAATGGGAACAGATACGTCAGGAACTGCTGGTGGTGCACACTGAGCTATGTGCTTTTCCAGATCAAAGCCAGTGTATCTGTTGTGGCTTCAATTTACCAACAATCCGCTGCTTGGATTGTGGCAGCCATGCACTTTTCTGTGAGGACGACTTTCTTGAGCGTCACAAGAATGCTGTATTTCATAGCCCAGAAATATGGAATGTAAGGAACACTTAGTATTTTGGGGTTGAGGGGTAAATACATCTGCAACACAATATTTTATGTGGATGTCAACTTCATTTTTTGACAGCTTCATTTGAACATGAAAATTATTAAAGGATTTTCTTTTTTTTCCTCAGGGATGTTGTTTTGTGCCGTATGCAGCCAACTTACCTGTGCTCGTGCATAGCAATCACAAGGTACCAACTTGTGCAAAACGTACAAGGGAAATCACTGTGATTGGAATGAGAGGTAAAATATAAACTTGTTTACTGTAAGAAGAAAAGAAAATGACAGTAAAAATGATGTTCTAGGTATGGTATGGTATGGTTTGGTACCTTATCAATGAAAATGTGCTTGTTTATGTGTAGGTGGCCCACAGCTGTTTACTTTTGAATTCTGCTCATGTGAAAGTGACACCATTACATTACTACGCCATCGCCTTTGGGGTTCTTCCCCAGAAATACCGTCTGTTGCATTTAAACTGGATGTCATGGAGTGGTTGCGTGCATTAGTACTTGAATGCCAGGTGTCAGTGAAGGGGTTTGTCAACGCGTTGGCAACCCGACTTAGCAAGATAGAGAACGTGAGCAGCAAGAAGGTTGGTTGTGGCCTTTTTTCAAATTTGTTTTCAGTTTCATTATTGTTACCTCTAGTAATTGAGCACTTTTAGGGTAACGAGACATTTGAATCACATAATGTAATATCAGTCACTGGTCCATGCTGATATTTGATTAGAATGCCAGTAGTACAAGTTTTTAAGTAAGTGGACATCCAGGGCTGACTGTTTGTGGTTCTTAACTAGTATTCCATTTTCTTCCTGGACTACATAGTGATTCAGGATGTATCCCACAAACTTATTCCATATGTTTTTATTTGCACTTTGTAAATTAGCAGCTACAGGTCCTCTGTGTGAATGATTGCATTTGCAATGTTATATGTGTTCGCTCGGAAAGTTCCATTTATGAGCTCTTATAGACAAGTCATTCACTAGTGCAGAAAGTTGCTTTTGGCATCCTGTTTCATCATTACTTTATATTTTTTATTATTGTTATTAGTTTGGCCTAAGCTTGTGTGTGCATTGCAGGTTAATGGAGTGTATCAGGCCCTCGTAACAGATGCATTTACGATGTACATGCGTCATGAGTACCAGTTGCAGCAGGTGCAACACATTGATCCAGATCTTGATGATGGAACTAGTTGTCCTGCCTGTCATGTAAGTTCTTAATATTCAGGAAATGGACTTTAATTATTGCAGGGTAGTAGAGGTTGTGGATGTCAGTTTTTTAATTTTATGCACCAGGTAGTAATAACAGTAATAATAGAAATGTATAAAGATGTATTTACCATACAAACAATTTTTTTATCTAATATAGGTGGTCAACGAAGACATTGCGTTTAACTCAAAAGACCATGCAACTGATGGAAGTCAGCTAGTGTTGTCTGAAAATGTGAGTATTATTTGCATTGTTTCACTCACTGTATTTTTCTCTGTCTTATTTACATATGTGTTAATTAATGTTTTGTACTTTGCTGTTTTTTTAATTTTGATCTTGCTTTCTTTCAGAGCCAGATATTTTCATTTGACGCTAATTTTGGGTTATCACGAAAAAAATCTTCTGGAAAAAGCCCTGGCGAACCATTCCACAAAGGGCGGTACTTCATTGACCAAACGGATGTCGATGAGTTCGTTAAAAACTATAGTTGTCACACTAAGAAAGGAGCTGGGGTAAGTCATTCAGAGTGTAAGTTTGTTTGGAATTTAGAGGCTATTTATCATTTATCTGAGATCACGTGGTTAAGCGTTATTATTTTGGACATGTTTACAATAAAATTTGATGGTAAAAAAGGCATGTATCAACAGTCATTGAGATTGTGGTGTCAGAATCATATGGTGTAAGACTGAATCAATCATGTCGTTGTTTTACAGGACTGTAGTGACTTTCAGGCTGGAAGTCATAGATCGAAGTCCCGAACAGACAAGCTGGACGAGACAGCTGTGTTCGGCTGTGCTTGCAGCAGACATGAGTTTCCCCATCGTTTCTTCAGCCTGAAGCATGGTGAAAGGTTATAATGGACTCATTTCTTGATGACTTTTGTTTACTGTTTGAACAGTTCTCATATCTTGTGTTCTTTAAGGGGTTGGTCATACATGGCACAAATATGCATTTAAATATGGTAATAATAATGTGTTTTCAGATTGGGATATGCTGTCTGCCTTATGGAGAAACTTATGGAACAACATCCACAGAAAATTTACATCATGTATGACATTGCATGTGTTCTTTCTGCTCATCTAAAGGTCTGTGTATTTTTGTGTACTTAAAATGTTATTGTATGTATATATGTTTGGCAGGTATGTGGTGTATTTGCTGTAGTGAAAGTTAAACCCTCTTAGCCCATCATAAAAAATATTTCTATGTTTAAAAACATGGGCTTAAAATTTATGATTTTGAAGACGATAGTGAAACTGCATAGCCACGATCTCTGCCGGGTACGCCAGTAAACTGGCTCTTCGGACTCAGTGGGTTAAGAATAATTGTGTTTGCACTAATTTCTTTCAATAAAGGAGAAAGTCTGTGATATTCCTGAAATTTTTTTTTAGTAACAATGTATTGGTTTGCTTATGAGTAGGCCTGAGCGCAAAACATAGTTCTGATGAGACTCGGCTTCCATCAACATAAATGAACCAGTTTGGTGACATGAACATGAAAGACCTCCAGGAACAGGGTTCATTTTATGAAATCATCATTGTCACAGACTGACTGCCAACTGGCTTCAACATACCTTTAAATTCAGGAGTCTAAGATACTACTGGTTTTATTTTGATTTTTTTTAAATTATCATCTGATGTAAAAGTCTTTGTGGTGCACAGTTAAAGTAATGGTTGAAATGTATCAAATAATTATGTTGCAGAAAAGCAACAGTGGAGAGCTGCCATCAAACATACAATTTCTGTTGCCTATTTTCCACAGCTTTGGCCATAAGATGGCATGTCAGGTAACATCTACAGACAGGACCAGATTTCTTTTATGTATCATGATTCCAACAACCTATGGTCACTCCAAATGAGGGGTCCTTTTTAAAATGTATCACCCCAACAGCAGCAAACAGGAAGTAACAACGTTACATCATTGTGCTAACACTGAAAAACATGTAAATAAATGAAAAACAGTGAACAAATGTGAAAACTTCATCAAAAATAAACCATAAAGGTATTCACAAATGCAGTGGCTCATTTTCTTGTTGGCAACAGTCCTGTGGTACCAGTTAGGTCTTCATATAAAGCTACTGATATTTTTTTACAGCTAGAGTACGGACCACGAACAGCAGCTGGGATAGGGCTCACAGATGGAGAAACTGTAGAGCGCCTGTGGTCGTACCTCAGAAAATTTTCTTCAATTACGAAAATGATGACGCCACAGAGAAGAGTGGATTTGCTAACCGATGCACTCCTCCACTATGCTTCAAAGCTACGAAAGCGATTAGGTTAGTAAAAAAGAAAGTGTTTTTTCTTGTATTGTTTTTTTCTTGTGCAGTTTATTCCTATATTTTGTTTGATGGTTTGAGGAACAAGCTATATGACTCATGATTGCTGAGTCAAAAAAAGCAATAGGAAATCTTGATCATAATCCTGCATTATCATTTCTTGCATTCATTTGCACTCTTACTTGACCAGATTGGTTTGTCGTAAAAATATATTTCTGTATGGTTGACAGGCAAACATCTTGAGCAGAAATTCACAAAAGCAGAGACCACCAGACAAGACTCTGAGGGTCGATTTCAGGATCTGACACGGTCATTTCAGGGTAATTAGGCATGTTTGTTTTTCGATGCTTGTTTGCTATAAGCTATGACAAACCTTCCTCTTATCATCAGATGATTTTTGTAATTGCAAGTATTTTTGTTATTCATTTAACAGAACCTGTGGATGCTGCAAAGATTTTGCAATGGCGCCATGAAGAAAAAGCAGCGTGCAGGAAAAATGATGGTAATTTGTAGTACTTTTGTCAGTTGTGTTATTTTAGTAAGGAAAATTAGAAGACAGTGTGATCTAAAATAAGCTTTTTTTACTTTACTTTTCCACAGCCTAAATATGCACCAAGTTAAATGGAATTACAACAGAACACCTTGACTTGTCTAGATCAGTAATTGTTCAAGTCTGTAATGAATATGACTTCTTCTTTCTTGTCTATTTGTCAGTGTCTTCCAACGAGAAGGACAACTACATGATCACATTATTTCAACTGTATCAAAAACAGTAAGTTTCTCTCTCCAAAAAATGTATTCCCTCTGTCCCATAGTCAGGCAAGGCTAATTTTGTACACATGCAGCCAAGTTATAGCCATAACAAGGCTTTTTCATGTCTGTGGTCATTTAAAACCATGTTTGTTTCTTTCTTATCAGGGAAATATGTTTCATTTTGTGCTTTTCATTTGACCTGTTCAGGTATGTATAGAGAAGAGAATAAGTGACAGTCACGCATGCAGTAATACAAATTGCTATCTTGTGCAGGTCAGCTTCTGGACCTTCAGAAGAGTCTGCTGAAAGCAGCACTGAACTAAGTGTGTACGTAGACTTTTTCCCCTTGTGATACTACATGAGAAAATAACAATGTATGGTTGGTCATTTTGTATCTGTTAATAACATGAAATGATCATCTGAAATGCAGGATTAGATGTACAAGTTGTATCACTAATAATCAGACCTGTAACTGTGACATTGCATTACAATTTTTATCTACCTTCCACATAGACTGGCAGCCAAGGTTACAAGGCTCGAAAACCAGCATGGCTTCGTGCGGCCCTCAAAAGACAGCAGCCAATACAAAGAAATGCTCACATCAGCTGTTGTGTGCAAACGAAAGTTGGTCCTCGAGCAGATGAGGGCAGTGTCTTCCGAAAGAAGCTACAGTCTGATGCAGCTGGCAGAAGCTCGTGAGTAAACATCTTACCTTCTCACTGGTTTTCCAAAGGGGCAAACATGATTGCTCAGGCTTAAGTCAATCAAAGTACTCATGGTAATTTAAAGTAGCTATTACTCCTACTTTGCATGTGGGGAGAGAGAAGAGAAATCTGGAATTTTGTCTCATGTAGATATGTATCAAACACCACTGTATTTTCTGTGTCACTGCTCTTATCCAAAAGTAAATAAATACTTAGTAAACTAGCAAAACATAAACAGACTTCATACATGTGATGTCACATTTTCAGGTGGCCAGGAAATGGCCAAGAGAATGAGTGGTGTTGTGACCAGACACAATAAGAGATTAAAGAGTCTTCTCACCACCTATAACAACTTTGCTCCTGTGGAAGGACTTGAGACTCTTCCTGCAACTCTCCAGTTTGCAGATGTTGCTGACAGAGGAAGTTGGGTGTATGGTGTTGTTCCCGAAACATCAGCAGTAAAAAGAAAAGTCATTCAGCTGTCTGATCTCATGATCAGATGTGCTGAAGAGAAAGGGTTGCTCAAAAGAGATGCAGCAGCAGCCCATTCCTGGTACAAACTCAAGCAAAGACAGTGCCAGGAACATCTTGATAGATTGCCAAATCTTTCTCAATATGACCGTGGCTGCCGTGCCTTGATATTTCAACACATGTTTCACTTTGAAAACATGTTGGGTGAATTGGAACTATTAACATTTGCTGAGTTCACTGCACTTCCTAAGCCAGCTTTGCAGTTCCTGTCAGCACCTCATGAAGTTCCTTCTGTCGATACAGACGTGCAAGAGCTGTCAGAGCTGGAACTCGAAGAAGTGATGTTCCTGCTTCAGCAAGGTGAAGAAAATCTGGAGGAAGAATCGGACGATGAAGAAAATGTGGATGAGTGATGTATTTTTCCTTCTCCAAGATTTGTGTACAATGATGTATCTTCCAAGATTTTTACCTGCCTGTGACTTTCACCACATGTATAGGTTTAACCTCATCCCATTTCTGTACGAACGTTTTGGTATATGCTTACTAGAAATAAATTTTCCACAAATTAGTGTTCGCAAATGACAATTTATTTCTAGTAATAACACTTGCTCAGCTGCTTTACATACACCAAAATGTTCATACAGAAATGGGACGAGGCTAAATCTATACTTGTGGTGAAAGTCACAGGCAGGTAAAAATCTTGGAAGATACATCATTCATCCAGATCAGACTCATTGTCCGATTCTTCCTCCAGATTTTCTTCAGATTTACCCTCGGCTGTTTTCAAATGTCCAGTTTTCTTTCTTATGATATTTCTACATAGAGCAATCAAAAATGCTTAGAATAACTTGTGTACATGAAAATTGTTTTTGGGTTGATATGGAACACACTTTATCTTGAACATGTGCTCCTCATCATTTGGATTATCAAGGCACAGTGCAGTGAACTTTTAATTCTGGTGGTAAATGAAGTGCAAATCATACTACACACAAAAGTGATTCAAAATTATTTAACTACTGCCTTGTATTATGGGAACATTTTAAGTATTTAGTAACAGTCTTCCTACTTCTCACAACAGCAATTCTTGTTGCTCATTTCACACATTTCTTGTTGTCTGCTGATATTTCCAGATTCACATCATACACCCAGCTTCTTCTATGACGTAGATCTGCCTTAAAAATATTCTAATGTTGTGATTGCAAATTTTTGTGTATGTTTGGCTTGCTGAAATGCACTTACTACCTTGTAAGTAGAATTTGTTACATTGCTTGTTGGTTTTTCTCTATAACTTTCCACACTTTCAAGTTATATTTATTCATTGGGATTGTTGTCAGTATTGACAATTTTTGCATGGAGTGCAATCGAATGCACATGCACTTTTTTTTATTAACTGTCACCCTACTGAAATAAAATGATTTTATCAAGTTCTGTTTAAAAGCATAACAGTTAAACTTGACCTTTTCAGGTCAAAAAAGAATACCTGCCCTTATCCCCAATAATTCTCTTTTCATTTTAACCACTAGACCAAAATTTTCACAAATAACAAGCATTGTGGCAGATATGACCCAATTTTATTACTGTATGCACTGTTACTGAATGTTGCTACTAGGCAACACAAATGTCATACACACAAGCCACAAGATAACTTTCAGCAGCAAAAACAAGCCATTCATTACAGTATATACATATATACCTCCGGTTCAAGATGAGGCAAATACAAGAGAAGTACTGATCTCAGTCCTGGAGCAAAGTAGGATAGCAGTAAGAATATCTGACAAATATTTGATGCATAGGCCTAAGTTAAAAGATTTTGATATAAAAACCATTGTTGATTATGTTTCTTTTTTCTGTTAAGCTTGTAAAAAGCATCCTTTTCTATGAAAAATTTGTTTTGTTCCTAAAATTCCATTTTTCACTCTTTAGATTGCATCGAGCTATGTGTGTTGATGTCTTAATGAAAGTTAGCACATTTGCTTGTTGATGTGCCTTAAGCCTGTTACAGGAGAAAACCCATACAACTTCTTGCATAATTATTTTAATTTTGTAATATGAAAGTTGTGAATTTTTTATGTAACTGTGTGAATATAAGATGGTAACGGCTTGGGCTGTGTAGGATATGATGTTATGAACTCATTATTTGGTATACACTGCTGCTATTGTAATTATGTTGTAAGTGAATATATGAAATTGTAAAGACATTATAAATGTGGATGGTAATAAGTTTTTTAATTTGGTCTCTGTGATCATATTCTTTTTTGGGCATGTGTTTGTGCAAACGTGCTCTTCAGGGTTTTTCATAAATGTAATAAACAATTGTCATTGGCATTTTGGCTAGCTTTGTATGTTTTTGATATGATACACAATTATTGTGTGCCTATTGCTTTATATCTTGCCTATCCAAGTAAAGAATGAAGGATGACCATTTTCATGTCATGCCAAATAAATACTACTGTATCATATAATCTTGTATTTCTTGTCTTCATTCCATGGTTCATCTTGTCATGTCATGCCCAAAGACAGGTCCAGTCATAGAGTAAGCAGTTAGCTTGTCATCGGATGCCTGGTTGAGGAAATGACGTGTTTTAATGTCTGGTGTTCATAGCAGTACCTAGTGTTGTGCCTGTCTTCTGCACTTGCGCTTTAAGGCAGCAATGGTTGGTTCAGAGGTGGTGGTGGGGGGATTGGTGTTTTACGGCAAGTCAGCAACTAAGGCTAGACAACGGTAAGGCAGTCAGCCCTGTAAACAGATGCCACATACAGAGAAAAAACAGCGCGCTTGAGACGAGAGCTGAACCCAGGACAGCCAACCTTCACTGTATTGGTGACAGGCGCTAACTGCCCTCTGCTATAGGAGGAAGAAAATGACAATCTGCTACGCTAACCCTAACCATAACCTTCAGCTCGAAAAGAGCGTGCTCTTAGCCCTTAAGACAAGAACGAGACATATAGAACATATAAAGGACGGCAAAATAAACGGCAGTAGTGATGACTGATAAAAGATGACTAATGAAAGAGAAACGCAAGGGGGAATCGGAAAACAAGAAGTAAGAGATCATGATTCTGTAGAGGAAGACGAGCAATTAAGGGAATAGCATTGTGTAGACCATTGCTGGGAGTAATGCTCAAAGAAAACGTGTGTCTTTATTGCACTTTTTACGATTCAATGGCAGATACAGGTGGCGGATATGGAAGCGGATAAAGTTCCATCGGTTTGCTGCACAGTATCTAAAACTCACGTCATCATATGTGGTTCTATGTTCTGGAACCCTAAGTATAACCCTAAAGCCTGACCCTAAGCACTGGTGACACAGCATAGACCTAAACCTTAACTCCTGGGGACAGAATAACCCTAACCCTAGTGACACACCCTCTCTGATTCCTAACAATTGTGAAACAGCATAACCCTAACTCTAAATCCTCCCTCTAGTAACAACCAAACTCGAAACCCTAACCCTAGTCACACATCATAACCCTCACCCTCATCCTTACCCATAACCACTAACCCCAAACATTAACCCTCACCCTAACCCTAAAACCTAACCCTAACCCTAAATCCTAACCCTAGGGACACCGTAACTCTAAGCCCTCATCCTAGTCCCACGGCATAACCCCAACCCTGATGACACATCGCAACCCTAAATCCTAACAATGTTTTATGCTTTCGTATAGACCTGCCCTCCATAATCTGTTCGTGACACTGGAGCAAATGAAGTCTGGTACCCTTCTTAAGCGCTTCTCACCTCACGTAAATTATGCGTTACGTCATTTAGCGCGATGCCGACGCAAGCGGAAAGCACTAGGGTCTACTCACACTCGCTATACTCACCACAATCGCGAACCTACTCACTCTCTCATATTGCACACATCTGTGACAGTGCCCGAGGAGCCTGTTCGTACAGTGCTAATCTCCTACAGTGAGCGCAAAAGCGTTTACTCTGTTCAGAGCATGGTTAATTGCCACCTAGGATGATGCAGAAACCCTCTCTCTTAACAGTGAAGCGGCGCAAGCATGTCTGGCACAGTCATGTAATCTAGATCGAGAATATTGTCTAAAATCGTCCTTCATGGTATCTTGGATGGGAAACGTAGGTCGACACCGATGTCCAATGCAGAGGAAATGGTTGGTCAAAGCTTGGATGGGTTTTCCACCTCACCATTACCTAAGACAGGCTGCGATTTAGCAGCCGCTGCATCTACGAGCCATGCTGCGCCCTTCGTCCCCATTACGACACTGGCCATCTCTCATACAACTTAATGTCTAGAAGTTACCAACCCCCACCCACCTTCCCGCCGGAGTGCTGATCCGCCCCTGAAAACAAATTCCGGATTAATATGTGATTGTGCTGTGTGCTATGCGGTGCTGCTGCTGTGTAATATGTGATTGTGTGTATACACGCGCGCACCTCAAGGCTGTTTGATCCCCGCTTCTGTTTATTCTGTATACCAACAGTTGTCGCATTAACCATGAGGGTCAATACCTCGTCTAATTCTCTGATGACACAGGACTGCTGTCTCTCCGTAGCGGGCCAGCAGATACCCATGGTGTAGCTTTGATGAGAATTTCTGAGAACTTAATGTAAGACCAAAGAGATGGTCTTTGATTTCCGTCGAAATTCTTCACCAAATCCCGTAAGTGTTGTCCACGACAAGGAGGTGGAAATTGTTCCTGCTTTTAAATAAATACCTGGGCATGATCTTCCACAGGCGACTTAACTGGGATGTCAACATCCAACCTGTCGTGAAGAAGGCTCAGCAGCGCCTCTACCTTCTCCGGAAGCTGAAGTTTTTCTCTGTCTCCCACCAATTTCTTCAGCTTTTTTACAGATCGCACATAGAGAGCGTGCTGTCCTTCTCGTTTATCTGTTTCTACAACAGTTTATCGGTGAAGGACAAGAGCAGCCTACATCGTGTGATATCCACCTGCTCAAAAGTCATTGGGACAGCCCAAACTACTCTTCAGTCTCTATATAACAGGCAGACATTTCTGAGAGTGTCTGCACTTCTTCGTGATGACAGGCATGTCCTCAGATGTTCTGTTTATCTACGTACATATCATATGTGTACATATGCCTACTTCATGCTTCTCTGCATCTTGTGCTCACAATGTATTTAATGTTTATTATATTACATGTATGTTTGGTTACTGTGTCATGAACACGGACTAAAACCCACTCCATTCCTCAGTCCAGCATACCAGACTGTCACTTTCTTCCTCTAAACCGAACATTGCTGCCCGAAAGCGCCAGAGCAGAGGATACTCTGAAGACCAGACACCAAAACACCTCCTTTTCTCAACCATCATCAACTTTAGACATAGCAACAACCCACTGATATGTCCGCCGAACTCAAGGGAATCATTCAAGGACAAGCTACCAGTAAGAACTGCGTTCTCTATGACTTGACCTGGCTTTCAGCACGACACACAGCAAGATGAACCATGGAATGAAGATTATATGATACAGTATGCTTGCTCTTATTTGACAAGCCATGAAAATGATCATCTTTCATTCTTCAGTTGGATAGGCAAGATATAAAGCAATAATTGAGACAATTTTTTTATTCTATCAAATACATAAAAGGGCACTAAAATGACAATTCTTGCATTTATGATGAATCCGGGAGAGCACTTTTGCACAAACACATGCCACAAAAGAATTTAATCATACAGACCTATTAAAAATGAATAACCACCCACATTTATAACCTATTTACCATGTCATACATTTAATTAGAATATAATTGCAATACCAAATAATCAGTTCATAACATATCCTCATTAATACCCACACAACCCAAACCCACTACTATCTCATATTCACACAGGTACACAACAAGTGTCACAACCTTCATATTACAAAATTAAAATAATAATCATACAATACGATATATAGGTTTTCTCCTGTAATAGGCTCAAAGCATATCAACAAGAAAATGTGCTTTCGTGCAGACACCAACACCATGAAGAACACACAGAGCATCATGTAATCGACAGCTACTAAAGAGGGAAAAATAATCAACAATGGCTTTTATATGCATCAAATATTTGTGAGACATTCTTGCTGTTATCAATTTTTCTCCTGCATTTGCCTGATCTTCTCTGGGAAGTGTGCATAAATATACATACTGTAATGAACTGCTTGTTTTTGCTACTGAAAGTGACCATATGCCTTGTGTGTATTAGGTTTGTTTTGTCTGTCTTTTTTATTTATTTTCAGTCCCACAATGCCAAATATTGTATTTCTCCTGTGTATCATCAGTATACTGTCTACTGGTATATTATACGTATATTAATGTCCATGGTGTATGTGTATGTACATTATGAAATTAAATACAAAAGGAAAAGAGTTTAAGTACCCAGAAAGAAGCCCCATCAGTCAGCTTTGTTAAACAGATGGCACATGTCAATTAAAACTGTAAGTCTTTAAAGTACAAAATGCCCAGCAGCAGACAGTGTTGGAAAACACCTCAAGCATCATCAGTAACAAGCTGCTGTAGTCTGCTACTGATTGTTAGGTCTGCTTTTCTTCCTGAAACATTAAGTTAAAGGTGAAATTTTTACCAAGACTTTGTTCCAAGCTTTACCAAGAAACGAACATCATCTACCATTTTTAGACATTCTTAGTGCAGCTGGCACCAATGCCATAACATACTCTTTTTCATCTGCCTATAGAGGCTCATGCTGATACATGCCCTTGACTGATTAGCTGACATGGTTAAGTGTTGCAATTACCTGTTCCTTAACAAATAATTTCCCAGTGCAAAAGAAGTCCTTTTGACTGCTGTCTGTTGTGCCAAAAAGCTGTCAATATTGCTCCTTGTCACTGGCTTCAGCCCAGCCAACTCTTGACTGAAGTACTGCTGGACAGCTAGTACTTCTGCTGCTGTCCATAGAGTTCTGGATCCTGCACAATAACATGAAATAAGAGTTGTGATTCAGAATCAACTAAAATACTGCTGGCATCTGAATAATATATTTGTTGCTAGGAAAAATGAATGTGGCTGAATAAGGCTGTGGACTTATGCACAATGGACATTGTCCATTATCAACTGAGAAGATATGTACATCACTGCACTTGCCGTTACAGTCAGCCATAAAAGTGGAACAGTTGTAAAATATGTCCTTTTAAAATATATTGACAAAGAATTATTACCTTTTCCTCCCCTTTTTCCCCCCGATTGCTGGTTTTGGTGGTGCTTTGCAAGATTCGTGACTGCACCTACACACAAATGAATAACCAGAGGTGAAAAGCTTCCAGAAAGGAATGATTTTATCAATGTCTGCCCTGCACAATACTTACTATAAGACATCGGTTTAATTCATAAAAGACCTATCAAATTTCACCTTCATGAGGTAACAAACCAGTAGCCTGAACATTGTGACGACAAAGCCTGTGTTGGTTTACATTCTCATGATGCCGACATGACTACAACAGGGTGTTTCTTGTTTAC